>LPNX010298332.1:0-65053 GCA_001517045.1 Pseudotsuga menziesii
AAGTCTACCTTTACGAAGTAGTAATATATGGTGATATACATAGTTTAGAAAAAGTCATAGATGCAACTTTGCTAATAAAATGTGACCCATCTAATATTATGAAGAGAAAGTAGTGACGGCACACCAAAAAATAGAGGTATGTTTGCAACCTACAGATTGTTGAAGTTAAGTAGTGTTCTTATTTCTATTTGCATACTCTGCACTATGATTAGATAAAACGGTTAGCTTTAGAAGTCAAAACATCACTACGATTATCTACTATTTACAACTATAGAAAACAAACAAGGAAAAACTAAGTGGCATAACTTAGTTTTGCAAAATCCATCCATGTGTAGGAAACCCTTGTAATTGTTTATAGGCATGATTACAGCCACAATGTGGCATTTTATCCCAATTTTTCGATATTCATTTACAAACTTCATGTATATTTCTGTATGATAAAATAACTGTCTAATTATTAAACCACTTTGATCTACCTGTAACAAAAAAATATAGTCAATCTGTAAGAGAGGGATGGAAACCAAAAAACGTTGAAGGTAGAACGACATTGAAATCCAGGGCTCGATTTTCAAAATGTACATACATTGGATAGGATTTGAAGCAATTGAATGAGATTTTTCACAGATCACAAGAGAGTAAAAAATGATGCCGTGAAACTTGACACTAAGATCCATGGGGAAAAAACCATAAAGAGCACATATTGCAAAGAAGAAACATAAATACATATTATGTGAGAGGTACTTATGACTAATGTGTCTTCTTTGCAGCCATGCTTCCTTTTTCACCCTTCCAAATTATTCAGAAACCAAGGACCGCATACCAAATCAGAACCTACTTTGGTAATAAAAAAGTTTAACGGTGAACAATGTGCTCCATACTACATAGCCTAGGGAAACATGATGGGCCATTGTTCCATGGATTTAGGTTTTGTAACAAATACACATCTCATGGGTTTCGTTCATAATCTCGCTAGTAATGATGGTCATACATCCAGGAGAAGCTTGGATCCATTCATAATCAATAACCAAATGCCTAAATATGTGTCGTTGATTTTCATATGAATATTTAATGGAAATACCCACACCATTAAAACCCCAAATAGATGCGCATTAATATGTACCTAATCGATTATCCCAACAAAAAATGGCGTGTCTATTAGCTACAATCCTTGAGATCCAGGTTTTAGGTTTAGCATGATGCATTCTATAACAACCTTAACCTTCTATATAATTCCATATCCATCTCAAACCCTAGCTCAAACCTTACAGCACATGCCCTTGCCTTCGCCTCAAACCCTGGCCCAAACCGTTCAATGGTATGTTAATGTTCCTACATCAGAACCGACTTGTACTCTTGCATTAGAATAGGGCATCCTTGAAGTATTGCCACCTCCACCTCAAACCTTGTCTCATCCCTGAAATACTATACTACTCCTACATCTAAATTGAAACATAACAGTCCTGAGAAATATGGTTTGGAAATAGGGGAAGAAGAATGTGAAACAAAAAACTATTTTATAACACGACTAATCCATCTCTTTGTTCCATTATGAAACTTGTCTCTGTCGTCCGACTAATTTCCATCTATTTGTTCCATTATGAAACCCTCCTTCGACACTGCAAACCCATGAGCAAATCCAGAAAAACTGTGGAAAAAACGATATGCAGAGCATCACGCAGGAATATGGCAGAGGTGTGAGAAAAATTTTGCAATAAAATATGCCCCGTGATATTGGGTATTTATATAATAAATAAATAAAACCATTTTACCCTTAATATGGCATCTATATATTGGTTTAAATTTTTTTTATTTTTAACCCCCCAATATGAACGAACGTGCTATCATATTGGTCCCTAAGTGATGCCCCCATCACGAAAAATAATAAATAAAATTAGTGGATCACACCAATTTCAAAAAAATTTGCATCTATAGAAAGTAGATTGAATTATACAACTAATGGTAGTATTTGTGAAAAGAAGTTGTAAGTATTTGATATGATCCGATCTCTCCGAAATTGGTAGAACAGTCAGAAATGGGATGGAATTCTAGTTTTGAAAATTTACAAGTTTTTGGACAAACTAAATTTTTGGCCGAAAAACATTAAAAGTTCGACCGAAAAACATTATACTTTCGGCCGAAAGTTAGTTTTAACGGACGAAAAACAGTTCGGCCGAAAAACTAGTTCAACTGAAAATCCCTATTAATTTTTTTCGGCACCATGGGAAAAAAACTGGAAACATTTTTTTGAAACACTATTTCGTTTGATAAACTTCAAACATTTTTACGTTTTTATGAAACACTATTTCAATTAATATTTATATGAATGTTTTATATACATATTTGATCAACATTTTACACAATTATAGACAACGGAAGGCTCTTTTTCTTGTGAGTGTTTTTAAAACTTATGTTTTAAGGTGAAGGCTATTTTCTTTTGATAGAAAACATTATTTTGGAAAATTTGTTATGGTAAATTGTTCTTAGAAACTATCCTACTATTTATCTTTAATAGTAAAGATTATTTTCGTAAATTTTTTATGGTAAATTTTTTATAGTAAAGTGTTTTTAGAAATAATCTTCTAAGGTGGAGACTTTTTTTCTTTACTGAAGATGCTTCTAGAAAATATTTTATGGTGCAAAGTTTCTTAACAATTATGCACCAATTTATTCTATGTTACATTTTTTTATAATATTTTCAACAATAATTTATGGACATATTTATTTTTTATAACCTTGTCTTAAACTGGTTAATTATCAATTTTTAGTAGTGAACATGTCTTTATGCTGGTTAATTATACTTTTATAACATTTAAATATTAAACTGTAATCTTTTTTTAATTCACATGGCCTAGAAGTGCCAAATTTGTTTGATAATTTGCCTTGTATCCATTATCACTACTTTTTGTAGTCATATTGCTTGAGGTGGATGACTCTTACTTTTATTGCATTTTCTAAGGTGAATGTTTTGTTAGGATATTTAGACACTTAGGAGTTAGTTAAGATCAACTTGTGTAATATATCTGTTAGGTAAAAGTGTGTTTCTTTAGTATGCATTTATAAATATTCTAATCCGACGGTCACGATATGTTCTAGACATAGAGTGATCCGACGGTTCAACTTCTCTTAGATCATGTCTACCATTGATCCGTGGCTTAACACTCAATTGGTCTATGATCTCTATTTAAAGAGCATAGAGGGTCCTTGGCTAGTTGATCGATTATGAGAAGCTCATATGTGACTTTTTTTCTTTTGCATAATAAATTGTTCCAAGTAGCCATTTGGCTAGGGTCGTGGACTGTTTTTCTCTCAAGGGTTTTAACCACATGACAAACATTAATGTGTTGATGTGTGATCTATTTGTGTGAAGCGGTTGCTGAAGGTGTTTGGTCTTTTAGGAGTACTCTGTGTACCTGAACATGGTATCAAATATTTTACGAAGAGCCGCTTTCGGTTTTGATCAAGATCTGGAATCGGTGTTGCCGAAAGTTTGAAAGGTTTTTTTTTTTTCTAGATTTTCTGTGCATTTTTTTCATATGAGAGCTATTTCGTTGAGTCTGGAGTGTCGTTTCCATTGGGAAATAGTTCTCGTTTCATCGAAAATCGTTTTCGTTTGCTCTAGAAACACCCATTTCGGCAAATCTGAAGGTATAATGTTTCAGTGATGGATTTTTTATAAATCTCTCATATTTTTTCAGTATATTATTAGATATTTTCTGTTTTAGTCTCATACTATTGCCTTCCCTGACTGCGTATGCTCTTTGCCGTGCACCTTGTGTGATCGCGGCGAATCAGAAACAATAAGAGAAAGTTTTTTTTTCTTGTCTTCTCGACTACGTATGCTCTTTGGCGTGCACCTTGTGCGATTATGGCAAATCAGAAACAACGATAAAACTTGAAAACATAGACTTTTCAGGTAAGCTAACCAAGATCTAACCCCATTGTGTGGAAAAAGTTTTTTTTGTTTTTGTTTTTGTTTTTCATTTTTTTGTGATTTGCAGGAAAAGAAATCAAGCACGGAGAACGAGAGAGAAGAGTTTAAAAAAAAAAAAAACCCTTCCTCTTTCCATTATTTTACGTACCTTTTAAACTTAGCTCACTTGGTCCAAAGTTGCTTTATTATTTAATAGGTCTTGATTTCAAGTCTTATTAAGCTACTTTTTAGTGCATGCAATTTCTACTTTCAAGTTATTATTGTAAAAGTGCATCTCACGTAAATAAAATAAAATAAAAAGTGAGTCACTTAAGTCTTGTAATTTATTGCCGCAATATTTAAAAGTCACATTATTGTAAAAGTGAACATCACTTATTCTACAAAAGTGATTCACTTCAAAGAAACTTTATTGTAAAAGTGATTGTCAAAGGTTGATCTTGGGAAGAGGGGGCTTCTTTTTTTTAGTTGGTCAAGTTAATATCTGCCATGTCACTATTGGGGACATCTTCAACATTTTCTTTGATCAAGCATAACTTCATCATCCAGAATCTGTTTTAAGTGCCGTTTTTTTTAAAACCGTATATTTTTTTTCGAGATCTTTGCATCTAGACAGTTAGTTTCTTTTCTTTCATCCATTATTTTATAATATGGCCGCCTCTTGTGATATTATACTTACAAGTTCTAACTATTTCTCATGGAAATCTCGTATGGAGGATGTTCTGCGAAGTAGGGGACTTTTTAGGATAACCTCAGGGAAAGAAACAAAACCCACTGATGATGATAAGAAAATTAAATGGGCAAATAGATGTGATGAAGCTCGTGGATTTATTGGAATGTCAGTCTCTACTGATTTGCGATTTCACATATCTGGAATTGATGAACCTAATCTCGCTTGGGAAAAGTTGGAATCTGTGTTTGGTAAACATAATGAAATTCGGGGCCATCAACTTGAGAATGAGTTGGTTTCCTTGAATCCAAATGATTTTTCATGCATTCAAGACTATTTATCTAAGTATAAAACTCTTAGACTATTATGTGCAGAATGCAAGATTAAGAAAGAAGACAAATAATGTATTTATCATATTCTTTCAAAACTTGGACCTGCATATTCTATTTTGTATCTAAATTCTACTCCGTGAAAGAATCATTGACTGCAGCTAGCTATCAAGAGCCTAGCCTTGAATCCTTTTGTGATTCCTTAATTAGAGAGCAAGATAAGCTCATTCATCTTGGAATAATTAACAATGCAGATACATCTAAGAAAGCATTATTGTCCCAACAAAAAGAAAAGTCCAAGCCTCCCAAGAAATAGAATTTTCGCAATAATAAGCGAAACAACAAGGGTCCCAAACCCTCTCAGTCAGCTCCTTCTTTAAAAAATGACAAAGGATCTAAGCAAAAATGAAATAAGACTGAGCGTCATTGCAATTTTTGTGGGAAAGATAATCATGATGAATCTAAGTGTTTTAAGAAGATGGCAGCCTTGGAAGTAGCAATGAAGAAGCATCACATCAGCCTAGATTCATCTTCAGAATCTACCTCTCATGGACATGCACTTTGTGCTTCTAGTTACTCTTGTACTACATCTTCTTCTTCTACTTCAATTGAATGGCTCATTGATTCTGGAGTATCTTACCATATGGCTAAGGATAAAGCCATCTTTTCTACTATGCATGAATGTAACACCAAACAAATATTTGTTGGTGATGATAGATTTCTAAGTGTTGTAGGATCTGGAACAGTTCCAGTAGAAAATGGTCATTTCAGTGATGTACTATGTGTTCCAAAAAATTCCTGCAATTTGTTATCAGTCTATCAAATTACTCATTCAGGTGAAGGTAAAACTATGACGTTTACACCTCACCAAGTTGTAATCAAGGATTTTAAAAATCCTCAAAATATTCTTGCTACTGGAACTGTTGATGATATTACCAGGTTGTACAAATTTAACAACTTTGGGTCATCACCTTTTCCTTCAGTTTTTGTTGCTCATAGTGATAACTTGAGCAAACTTTGGCATGAGCAATTTGGTCACTTAAATTATCACCCATTGCAACAACTATGTAAAGACAATATGGTGAATGGTCTTCTGCTGTTGTCTTGCAAGGATGGTGTTTGTTTCGGTTTTGTACTCAAAAAACATTATCGGGATAGTTTTGACAAACGTGCCTCTTGGCACGCCTCAGTTCCCTTGGAGCTTGTGCATAGTGACTTGTGTGGCCCTCTTCCATCTGCTTCCTTTTCTGGTTTCAAATATTTCTTAACTTTCATTGATGACCACTCCAGACGCACTTGGGTTTACTTCCTAAAACTTAAGAGCGAAGTATTTAACATATTCTTGGCCTACAAAGCCCTTGTTGAAAAACAATCTGGTCATCAAATTATTAAGTTAAGATCTAACAATGGAGGAGAATATGTTAACAACAAGTTCACTACTTTTTGTACTGAACGCAAAATCCAACAACAACACACTATTCCATATACACCACAACAAAATGGTGTAGCTGAACGGAAGAAACACACTTTAAAAGAAATGTCTAACTGTATGATCCAATCTAAGGGACTAAGTCTTCAATATTGGGATGAGGCCATAAATTGTGCAAATTACATAGTTAATCGCACACCCACTAAATTTTTACAGGGTATAACACCGGAAGAAGCATGGAGTAAAATTAAACCAGTTGTAAGTCACTTTCATGTGTTTGGTTGTGAAGCATGGGCTTACATTCTGGATGAAAAACGAAAAGCATTGCAGCCTAAAAGTGAAAAGTGCATATTTGTTGGATATTCTGAAGATGTAAAAGGTTATAGACTTCTTCCGCCACATTCTCATGATATAATCATTAGAAGAGATGTTAAATTTGATGAAAATCTCTCGGCCTGCGAGCCTAACTTGGTGGGTGTGCCATCTTTGGCCTGCGAGACTGATTCAATGATTGTGCCTCCTTCTTCTTCTTCTTCTTCTAGCTTCCTTGACAGGTTTTCAACTCCAGTTTCTGATGATGAAAGTGAGGATGAAAATCCACCTCTGCCTGCTCATGTTCCTCCAATTGCACCAGCATCAATACTTCCTCGATGGGTCTGTTCAACATGTGAAGCAGTTGGTGATCTTGTCAATGATCCTAGAGATCAACATCGAACACGTTCTCAGTTTCAGCGAGCCTCTTCTCTTTTGGCTCAATTTTTTGAGAATCATGATCCAAAAACTTTTGCAAAAGCTTCAGGAAATCCAGATTGGGATGCAGCTATGGATCAAGAATATCGTTCCTTAATGGCGAACGATACTTGGGATCTTGTTCCTCTTCCAAAAGGAGGAAAACTTGTCAGATGTAAATGGGTCTACAGAACTAAGTATGCATCATATGGAAGTGTTGAAAGACTTAAGGCAAGGTTATTTTCCCAAGGTTTTTCCCAAGTTGAAGGGATTGACTACAATGAAACCTTTGCCCCTATAGAAAAAATGAACTCCATCCGCCTTGTTCTTTCCCTTGCAGCCTTACATAGCTGGGAAGTCCATCAAATGGATGTCAAGTCTGCCTTCTTACATGGTGATTTACATGAGAAAATTTACATGGAACAACCTTTTGGATATGTTCAGAATAACTCTAGCCTTGTTTGTCTCCTTAAGAAATCCTTATTGGCCTTAAGCAAGCTCCTAGAGCTTGGTATGCCAAAATGGATAGCTTTCTCCTTGACACTGGTTTTTCTAGATGCCATTCTAACCCCAATGTCTATACCAAGAAAGTAGGAAACCATCTCATCATACTTGTTCTTTATGTTGATGATCTTATCCTTACTGGTAGTGACCTTAAACTTATAACCCATGTGAAATCTAGTCTTAAGCAAAATTTTGAAATGTCAGACTTAAGACATTTGCATTATTTTCTTGGTCTCCAAGTCTTGCAAACCAAAGAATGAATCTTTCTTTCCCAGTCTAAGTATGATTGTGACCTTCTTTGTCACTTCCACATGGAAGATTGTAAACCAGCCCCTTCTCCCTTCTAATATGGAGTCAAACTTTCTGCCACTTGTACTTCCCCTGAAGTAGATGCCACCTTGTATCGTCAGCTTGTTGGTAGTCTTTTATACTTGACTCATTCCCGTCCTGACCTTTCCTTTGACATTGTTCATGTTGCCCGTTATATGAAAACTCCTCATGAAAGTCACTGGAAAGTAGCAAAAAGAATAATTCTATATATTCGAGGTACAATTTAGTTTGGGATTCATTACAGTACAGGGGGGAAAGCTTTGTTGGTTGGTTTCATTGATTCAGATCGGGATGGCGATCCTGATGATTGAAATTCTACTACAGGTTATGTTTTCAGTCTAGGATCTGGACCTGTCACTTGGGCTTGTAAGAAACAACAAGCTCTTGCTCTATCTTCAGCAGAAGCAGAATATCGAGCCACAGTTAATGCCAGTTAGGAAGCTTTATGGCTTCGACAGATCCTTTCAAAGTTTGGATTCAAGCAGCAGCAGCCTACTCCACTTTGGTGCAACAATCAAAGTGCCATCAAGCTTGCCAAAGATCCAATTTTTTATTAGCACAGCAAACACATTGAGCTACACATGCACGTCATCAGAAATCGTGTTCATGATCATGTTATTGAAGTGCTCTATTGCCCTACAGATGATCAAGTTGCAGACATTTTCACCAAGTCTCTTACAAAAGCGAAGTTTTCTAAACTTCCGTCTATGTTAGGAGTTCAGGAATGTGTCCTTAAGGGGGGATAGGCTCTAATGCCTCCTTCCTTCTCCTAATAGTGTCACTTTTGTAAATCCTTCAATCCTATCCCAAGTTGTTCTTAAGGGGGGATGTTAGAATATTTAGACACTTAGGAGTTAGTTAAGATCAAATTGTGTAATATATCCGTTAGGTAAAAGTATGTTTCTTTAGTACACATTAGTATGCATTTGTAAATATTCTAATCTGACGGTCATGATATCTTCTAGACAGAGAGTGATCCAACGGTTCAACTTTTCTTAGATCATACCTACCATTGATCTGTGGCTTAACACTTGATTGGTCTATGATCTCTATTTAAAGAGCATAGAGAGTCCTAGGCTAGTTGATTGATTATGAGAAGCTCATATGTAACTTTTTTTCTTTTGCATAATAAATTGCTCCAAGTAGCTATTTGGTTGGGGCTATGGACTATTTCCCTCTCGATGGTTTTAACCACGTGACAAACATCGGTGTGTTGATCTGTGATCTATATGTGTGAAGCGGTTGCTGAAGGTGTTCGGTCTTTTGGGAGTACCCTGTGTACCCGAAAATGTTTTTCTTTGATGATTAAGATTCTCTCAAGTGCAATTTATTCTAAGGTGAAGATATACATTGAATAATCATGGGAAACAAAAAAGAGCAAAAGAGGAAATATGATTGCACTCCAGATGATGTCTTACATAATGAAAAGAAAAAAATCAAATACCATGAAAAAAAGGAAACAAAAGAAAACAAATATTGAAGACATCGCTAATGATGATGTAACCAGAGACTTGGATCAAAATGTTGATGATATGAATGTTCAAAATCAAACTTAAGAAGAAATTGAACCAGGTACATGTACAAAAATTGTAAATTTGTTTAAAATGCAGTATCTGGGTTTTTGTAAAATGATTGTATTTTTTAATATAATTTTCAAATGCAGATACAAATGTTGAAGATGTTGAAGACATTGAAAACATTCAAAATGTTGAAGATAATGAATAATCACAAAACGATGCAAATATTCAATCCAATAGAGGTAATATATATATATATATTGGTTATTAAAATATAATAAACCATGTAATTATAATTATAATTATGAGTCATATTTATATGATTCAAGTTAAGTATATTTGAAATATGCTAAATTGANTATATATATATATTGGTTATTAAAATATAATAAACCATGTAATTATAATTATAATTATGAGTCATATTTATATGATTCAAGTTAAGTATATTTGAAATATGCTAAATTGAAATTGAAATTGAAATATATATAGGTGGCTTTATCATTGACAATGATATGTTACAAAATGTTGTTAAAGATAAATTCAGAAACACGAAACCTTACCATATTGTACGATATTGTGTTGAAAAGATGCATGAACAATTTATGGCAAAAGAATCATTGGCAACACAAGCTCAAATTTTGAGGTGTTTGTTAGTATCGAAGAAGTTGAAGGAATCTTGGTCATTATTGGGTATTCAAAAGAAGAAGAAATATTCCAAGGTGAAGCAAGATGTGTTCGAAAATATAACCAATGCAATAAAAACCATTGGAAAATCCAAAAAGAAAGATACCAGTGTTGTGCGTAGAATAATACAAACAACAATTATTTCATCTTGTGGGAACTCATGCGAAGTTGATTCCACCTTTTAGTTCCACTTTAAAAATCAGAAATGCACTTCTGAAATGTAAAATCCACAACGCATATGCGTTATTGTTGCTACGTTCGGAAAGCCCGATCCGAAAGACGAGGCTAAGGTTAGTTAGTAGATATCACATGTGTTTTTTTAAATTTTTACATATCACATAATGCGATATATCACACTTGTGATACTGAAAACCCCCAAAAAAAAATAGAGGCCACGGGCCTCAATTTGTTATTTGCACAGTGAGCTAGATATCGGGAAGAAGAAATACCGCACCAACGTTTTGCGTTAAATCATTTGGAAGTGGTTGTGGAGGTGGCTTGGATCCAATGACAGGTAATTACTCATATCATCCATATTTGTATTCAATATTTGTTTGTTTTTTTTAATTTCAGAGTTCGTATAATTGTTAAAAACTTAAAACGAATTTAATAAAAAAAATTGAATTAAATCAAATAATGATATATTAAAACAATTTGTAATTCATTGTGTTAATCTTAATAGATAATAGGATTTTTCAACATACTGCACAAAATGAAACAAAAAACGGACACAAACCCAAACACGGAGGGGGAACAAGACCGTAATTCCCAGATTCTAGCTCGTTTGGGTGCATTGAGGCACCTTAGCTCATCTTTTAGAGGGGGGGATCATTTGAGACAATCTTTAACCAAGGCATTGGCCACCATAACAAACACAATTGCCAATGCCCAAGGAGCTCTGTAAAATATTAGCTCGTATATAGAATCCATGAGGCAATACTATTCCGATGGTTTGGGTTATAAAGAAATCCAAAACCTAAATATTACAAAAGACCAATTGTTTTCATTTTTTTGGGACCCTAGCACCGGATTGGTTCGACCGACCAGTTAAGCACACATTACCATAGACTGGAATGGAACCAAATATTAAAGCCAATTGGATGGATCGATGGTATATGGTCTTCGATGAAGACCCTCATGGAAATAGGGACATCCCATTTTATTTCCTAAGGAAGTTGTATGCAAAATTCATCCTAGGGAAACATGTGAACTATTTTGATATTTTAGACTTCCAGGGTGTGGGTCATGGGATGCCCTAAGATAGGGAAGGGGCTAGGACTGATCCTAACCATGTGCCACGCCCTCCACACACACCAAAACCCCCTCAAATATATCCTCTTGTGGGTCCTGTGATTCATGATACACAGGAGGCCTTATTTGACTTAGCAGATATATTGCTTCAGCATGGGACTACTGTCCAAGGCAATGTAGGCCAAGGGGTTGGCATTTCTGAGCCTAGCCCATCGCACAGTAAGGATCCATATACAGATCACACTGGAGACGTAGATTATTCAGAGCGTCGTGTTACTCCACACCCTTGTACAACGTGTGGAGGCATATGCTATGGCCCTGCTTCAGATTTTCAGGACGATGGATTACTTCGATATGTAAGTAAAACTCATTATTTTCATATTATATTTTTTTTTATATCACAATTTTCAATTGTTTCAGAATTTATTTCTATTTAATTATCTAACAAATTATCTGAAAAAATATACAGCTGGGGTCCCATGACATCCCATAATCGCATAGTCCGTTGATTGATGTTGAGAACATTGATGCAACAGTCAATATTGCAAATGGGTTTGGTTCTTCACCATTAGTTGTAAGAACTATACTTTTTAATTTGTCATCGTTATTTACATATTTATAGTAGAGATTGTAACATTCAATACATCCTAATATGGATACAATATGTTTTATGCAGAGTGAGCAGGATGAGTATGTTGAATCCTAACCTAGTCCCTCTCATGTTGAGGAAGATTCCTAGACCCAGATATTATTATAAATATGCTTTTAATTATGCTTTTAATAATTCAACATTCATGCTTTTAATTTTTAGAATTTTTCTAATTGTATCTGTATGTTTTGTTATGTAGCATGATATCTTGATGGGTGACCCTCCTCTCCCCCTCCCCTAGGTACCTGTATGTCTCAATTTCTTTGAAAAATTCATTGTCCCTCCATGTTGTATATGTCTCGTTTTCTTTGTATTATATGACATTGACATATCTTACTTTATGCTGGCATCTATTGAGTCAGTGGTGCTTGAAGAGCACCAAAGTGAGGTTTTTGGCGACCCACCTCTTCCCCCCCACCAGGTACATGTACGTTTCTCTTTCTTTGAAAACATCATTTTCCATCCATGTAGTATATATGTCTTTGATTCTTTTTATTATCTGAAATTGACATATGTTACTTTATGCAGGCTTCTAGTGAGGCACCGGTTCTTGAAGAGCACCAAATCGATGACACACCTATGACGAGCCAGAAGGTACGTTTATGTATTGCTTTCTTTTAATTGTGATTTTAATGATTCAACGTCTACTTTTTTAATTTTTTGAAATTGTCAAATTGTATCTTGATCCTTTTGTACATAGGAATGTGATTTTGATGATTCTATCCAAGAATTGGACTTCTTCATTAATTCATGTAGAAATCCTTTTATCTCATTGATAGTTGTTCGACCCACTGGTTACACACCTTCGCACATCCCCCGAGTATATTTATATATTACAACTCTCTCTTATATTTATTTTTGTACATGCAAGTATATTTTTCCTTGTTGCCCCCATTGATATGTTGACATTGACAAATATATTATTTTATGCAGTTTGATAGTGATCGAGTGGTTATTGAAGTGCACCCAACCGAGGTCATTTCTCACTCGCCTTTCCCCCCCCCCCCCCCCCCCCCCCCCAATGTACTTGTATGTCTCTATTTATTTGAAAAATTCACTATCCCTCCATGTTGTATATCTCTCGTTTTCTTTGTATTATCTAACATTGGCATATCTTATTTTATGCAGGCATCTATTGAGCCATTTGTGCTTGAAGAGCACCAAACCAAGCTTGTTGGCGACCCACCTCTTCTCCCCTGCTAGGTACATGTATGCTTCACTTTCTTTGAAAACATCATTTTCCTTCCATGTAGTATATATGTCCCTAATTCTTTTCATTATTTGAAATTGGCATATGTTACTTTATGCAGGATTCTAGTGAGGCATCAGTGCTTGAAGAGCACCAAATCGGTGACCCACCTCTGACGAGCCAGTAGGTACGTTTATGTATCGCTTTATTTGTACATTTATGTATCACTTTCTCTTATTTTGTGCTTGAAGAGCACCAAATCGGTGACCCACCTATTCCCCCCTAATGTACATGTATGTCTCAATTTCTTTGAAAAAGTCATTATCCATCCATGTAATATAGTTTTATTTGTACATGCAAGTATGTTTTTCATGCACCCATTGATTTATTGACATTGGCATATATATATATATATATATATATATATATATATATATATATAATGCAGCTTGATAGTAAGCAAGTGGTGCTTGAAGAGAACCCAATCGAGGTCGCTGCTAGTGAGGCACCACGACCCACCATTACTTACTCACGTACAGTAAGTAAAAATGTTGTATTTTTTTGGAATTTGAACAAATGTACATAGAATTTTCATAGGTTGGTAAACTAAATTACAAATTTTGGTTTTTTTGCAGTCTCCACTAATGCAACCCATCCCTCTTGTTCAACGATGGGGATCACCAATAAGCAGTTAGAAAAGAATGCTAGACTTCTCCGAAGACATTGGCAGTGGCAGCAAAAGGGGGGATAACTAGAATAAATGTATAGGGGGGATACATAGATGTAACTTTTTGTTTTGATAAAAAAAAATGTATAGTTTGATCCACTATTTTGTATTATAGCCATGTGGCATGCCAAATTTTGTAACATTATTTGTATACATATATAAGATAAATCAAGGTTCAAATTTATACATATATGGTTGACTTGATCTTGGAACATGATATGTGTGGTTCACCTATGTGATATAATGATATATGTGTTTCACATCTGTGCTAGTATGAATGTTCAATACTTAAAGGAAGAATCTATGACTCATCCAACTAAGATCAAGTAACGATTAAGTAAGTCATGGGAGATAATCACTACACACCATAACCATAACCATACCATACAACTACCTAAATTTAACTATCATCAACTTTTTAACATTATGGCTACCCTCAAATTTTTAACATCATAACCATACCATACACTACCTAAATTATATACACTAACATCATAAAATCATAGCCATACCACCAAATTTAACATCATGTACATGTGTTTCTACTTCTAAGTCATGCATGCATGTGTAATATACCATATCATACCCTACAGTTCCCTATGATACTAACATCATACCATACTAATATGCCATACCATACCCTACAATACTAACATACCATAACATACTAACATCATACCATACCATACCCTACAATACTAACATCATACCCTACAATACCCTATGATACTAATAGATCATACCATACTAACATACCAATATACCATATCATACCCTATGGTACTAAAATCATACCCTATGGTACTAAAATCATACCATACTAACATACCATACCATACCCTACAATACTAACATACCATAACATACTAACATCATACCATACTAACATACCATACCATACTAGTTCTACATACTGTACCATAATAATATAGCATACCATACCATACATGTACATGTGTTTCTAGTTCCATCTCATAACTTGTAAAGAGGTCACTAAACCCTAGTTCCATCCACTAACTTTTCAATCATAGTGGTAGCATGCAATTTCGTGTTCATGAAACCCTAGTTGTTTTTCAATTTGTACATGTACATGTGTTTCTAGTTGCATCTCATAACTTGTAGTTCATCAAATCCTAGTTATTTTTCAATTTGGTAGTTCATGAAACCCTAGTTGGTTTTCAATTTGTACATGTAGATGTGTTTCTAGTTCCATCTCATAACTTGTCAAGAGGTCACTAAACCCTAGTTTCATCCACTAACTTGTCGGCCATAGTGGTAGCATGCAATTTGGTGTTCATGAAACCCTAGTTGGTTTTCAATTTGGTAGTTCAAGAAACCCTAGTTGTTTTTCAATTTGTACATGTACATGTGTTTCTAGTTACATCTCATAACCTATCAAGAGGTCACTAAACCCTAGTTCCATCTCATAACTTGTCAACCATAGTGATAGCATGCAATTTGTAGTTCATGAAACCTTAGTTGGTTTTCAATTTGTACATGGACACATGTTTCTAGTTCCATCTCATGACTTGTAAAGAGGTCACTAAACCCTAGTTCCATCCACTAACTTGTCAACCATAGTGATAGCATGCAATTTGGTGTTCATGAAACCCTAGTTGTTTTTCAATTTGTACATGTACATGTGTTTCTAGTTCCATCTCATAACTTGTCAAGAGGTCACTAAACCCTAGTTTCATATCATAACTTGTCAAGCATAGTGCTAGCATGCAATTTGTAATTTATGAAACCCTAGTTGGTTTTCAATTTGTACATGTACACGTGTTTCTAGTTACATCTCATAACTGGTAAAGAGGTCGCTAAACCCTAGTTCCATCCACTAACTTGTCAACCATAGTGATAGCATGCAATTTGGTGTTCATGAAACCCTAGTTGTTTTTCAATTTGCACATGTACATGTGTTTCTAGTTCCATCTCATAACTTGTCAAGAGGTTACTAAACCCTAGTTCCATCTCATAACTTGTCAACCATAGTGATAGCATGCAATTTGTAGTTCATGAAACCCTATTTGGTTTTCAATTTATACATGTACATGTGTTTCTAGTTCCATCTCATAACTTGTAAAGAGGTAACTAAACCCTAGTTACATCCACTAACTTATCAACCATAGTGGTAGCATGCAATTTGGTGTTCATGAAACCCTAGTTGTTTTTGAATTTGTACATGTACATGTGTTTTTGGTTCCATCTCATAACTTGTAAAGAGGTCACTAAACCCTAGTTCTGTCCACTAACTTGTCAACCCTAGTGATAAAATAAAATTTGGTGTTAATGAAACCCTAGTTGGTTTTCAATATGTACATGTACATGTGTTTTTAGTTCCATCTCATAACTTGTAAAGAGGTCACTAAACCCTAGTTCCATCTCATAACTAATCAATCCTAGTTATAACATGCAATTTGCAGTTCATGAAACCCTAGCTGGTTTTCAATTTGTACATGTACATGTGTTTCGATTTCCATCTTGTAACTTGTAAAGAGGTCACTAAACCCTAGTTCCATCTGATAACTTCTCAACCATAGTGATAGCATGCGATTTGTAGTTCATGAAACCCTAGTTGGCTTTCAATTTGTACATGTACATGTGTTTTGAGTTCCATCTCATAACTTGTAAGAGGCACGGTGTGCGTTTTGTAGAGTTGACCCACCAATGCAAGAGTTGCATTGAAGGAAATTAAGCAAAAACCTAGTTTACGAAATCAATGCACAATGAAGTTATTGGTCCTTAAAAACGGGATGGAGAGGGCCACCTAGAGGTAATCGCATGCCAAAAGACCAATGTAGTCGATGGTTCTTCATTCCGACCTCTGGTTTCCAAGTTATGTCCAGTTGAAATTCGCATGAAAATGTCATTCAGGGACACTTGGTGACTTTCGGTCCAAGAGGCAAAAACCAAATGAAGCAGCAAAATTGCATGTTGTTGGCTCCTACAAGCATGTATGGGAAAGGCCGGTATGGGAACCCTACCAACATAACAACGGTTGAGGGTTTTCATGCGTTAACCCACCAATGAAATAGTTTCAAGAGTTGACCCAATAATGTAATTAAATGTATATTAATATTAAAAACATCGAAAATTGTAAATTTCAACAACTTGAGAGCATGTTATTTTCTTATTTCTATTTGTTGGTGTCTAAAGACACCGATATTTCCACCTCTAATGTGCCATAGATGGTGTTTTTATCATAGGCACATGGAAGGCTAGACATTAGTACTCTCATAAGAAAATAAAGAGAACCCAATGAAAATGTGAAAACATGATTTATAGATAACTCACGAGGTTGTACGATCATGTTTATAGGGTCCAGTATCCTTTGAATAATATTATGTCTGTGAATGGTTTCCATCAATCATAGGTTTATTACATTGGGAATAAACTAAGGCTAAATAATTGAAATTGTGCTTTAGCATGCACTTTAAAGGTTAAATAATGCACCTGACAATGCACTCAGACGAGTAGTCCATCTGGATCATCTCTGCTGCCAATGGTGTCCATCAATATTTCATGCTCTATATGAGGTAGAAAGTATCATACATGTGACCTATTTTTGTGACTAAGTGTGCACAGCTTGATGTTTATACCAACTACTAGGTTGGTGAAGTGGTATACAATAGCTCCTAGTCTATAAAATTGATATACATACCTACCCTTCCTTTTTTGTTGTGCTGCAAGTGTCAAGTATTCCCCTTTTATAACCATTGAGCGAGTTGGGAATTCAATATTTTCATCATTTGTAATAGGTTCAAGAATGGTTTGTTTACCCTCTTAGCAGTGTGCCAACCAATAGTCAGAAACACATTCATTATTTTTTGGGGAAACCACTACATATATCTGACCCATGAAAGGAAATAGGTCGAGTTAACAATACATTTTTTAAATAAGGTCTTGAATTTCTAATTTCTACTTAAATTAAATTCTACTTAGGTCGATTTAACAATACATAAATGTGATTTATTATTTAGGTACTACTAATTTACGTTTTTGTACATGCTTGTATGAGATCTGATATGTGATCATAGTTTGTAGAAATATATGTCTGATCATCTTCCAAATGGTATATTTCATTAACCCCATTGCAATTGGTGCCAAGTGTCACTCGATCCCATGTATCAACTGTATCTGTAAACTCATAAACATCCCATTCATCAATGCTATAGGAACTTCAAAAGCAAGTGTTCAATCTTATCCAAATTTGTAGGGCCGAGTTTTCTAAGCTTAGTTCCATGCACTGTGTTCACCCAATGTGTTTGGGATCAGTCCACATTTGTCACCTCCAAGAATATTCTCTGCACTAGGTGTTTCCTTGTTGCTTGTTCTCCCACGTCGGATGCACACCATTTCACTATAGATGCAGTGTCTCGAAGAAAATCACCTGTAAACTTCATCTCTTCCCTTCGAAGGGCAGTTTTTATGCATGCACTAGCACCATCGTGATCTCCTTTTCCATGACCAGTTTCAAATTAGTTCCATAAATGTGGCACCTTGTATTTTATTTGAAACAAACACAACCATTCAAATACATGTGCATTCTTGTACTATCCAACACAACCATCTGACCAAATGAAATGACGATAAAATGGTATATCCATAGCTATCACATGATCATAGAATAATTTACATCAATGTTGCACGTAATGGATGTCATAGGTCTGGTCGTCACTTATGTAGAAGTGACTTTCTTTTAGTATCACATGTTTCTCTTCATTGCTATCTAGCCCATGTCAATACGTGATATGCACCATTATGCTCACTTGCTCTGAGTGATAGTATTGACTTTATATTTCATTTTGTGGTTTTAGGGTTTAATTTTCCACAAATTCAACCAATGATAGTATTGTTCTGAGAGGGAAGGTGTCCCGATATATTCTGAATTGCCCATCTTTCCACTGTGCCATATCGACATGTTAAATGTACTATTGGATCTTTCCACAAAACTCTGAAATAAAATCACATACTTGCACCTGGGGTAAAAAAATAAACAGTATTATAAAACAACATAAAAAGATGTGTACATGAATATTAATATGTCAATATTCAACAATTTACCTGTAAAGTCACCAATTTAATCTTCCTGCTTTATTTCCCATCATGTAGCTGATATGTCTCATACTGATAGTTCTGCTTCTCGACAATTGCATTTCAGAATGCTTGATCTTCACTCTCATGGATGCAATCAGACCATAATGATAGCCCACCACAATTGCTGCAAGAACCCTCTACACGTTGTTTTAAGTAATTTGTCTTCCCATCTTGCCTTGGACACATTATGCTATGGATGAAATCTCTGGATGACATTGGCGGTACTATACTTCAGCATTCCTGCACATGGTTAGGATGCAAAAAATGACGTATATGTGCAAATTTATGGTAATATAGGTCAAACTCTATATGGTATCTACAACAACAAGTGTTCTGGATGGTATTGATTCTAACATACCAAGGATTTCATTTTTCAAAAGATCTTTGCCCGAGCCTTAGCTCTACGTGGGAAACTTTAAACATCTTGAATAGTTGAGTTTATGTCATGTCAAGATAATATTTAACATGAGGTTCATTGTTTCTAGAACCCCTACAATGTTTTAACACATCCTTCATGTTAGAAGAAGGCCTAGTGCTATCGTTCCAAAATGTGTGCACTATGCCCTTCACTGCTTCGACTAAATTCATGTCTTTGTGGGGAAACCTACCGCTAAATTCCCATAATGTTTCCATTTGTTCCTCTACATCAAGGTTGTCTCTTCTTACTAAATTCATGTCTTTGCGGGGAAACCTACCACTAAATTCCCATAATGTTTCCATTTGTTCCTCTACATAAAGGTTGTCTCTTAAAGTGTCTTTGAATGTAAAGGCACAATTTGTAATGTGCATTTAAGTAAACGATGTTGTCTTGTGGATATACATACAATTGATTCAGCCAATACACGGTGAGACACATTATAGTCTTATGAACGAGTTTTTTTACCAATCGATGTGAATGCAGCAGCAAGAGATTTAACAATGTGATTACTTGATTCGATATTATTCATTGTTCTTATGCCTAAATTTCTTCTAACAACTTCCATATTTCTAAATTTAAGCAAAGCTAAAACCAATTGGCATTTACCGACTTCGAATTTTGTATCAAAATATTGTTTCATTATTTGAGAACAATGATGAAGGATAGTGCGTTTGTCCACCTTACCTTCCATGAAAGTCAATTCACTCTCGTCTGCTTGTATGCGTTTAGGAGTTCTCTTTCATTTTGATGCGAAATTTCATGTCGTTGGAAATGCTGGAGTGATGTTTACATCCACTACAGACTGATAACTTCGATTAGGAGATTGAACCATAGGCCATGGTTGTTGTTGAGTCACATTTGCATTGGGAGTAACATAATTATTCAACTCTTCACAATATTATTCGTTTACTAATGGATCAATAATATCATCTTCCCTATAACCAGCTTCCTTTAATGTTGCAGTATCTTCCTTAGCCTCTACGTCAGGTATCTGTTGCGGGGGAATGGGAACTATTTGCTCAACTAATGTATGCCGATGATTTCTTGAATATTCACTCTTTTTTTATTTTTTATTTTCAGCTTCTTCCAATGTAAGCACCTTCCTTGCTGACTTTCAACCTCTATTACATACATTCCCCATTGAAATCCACCTAAACTTGTACAAAACCTATGCATTTATGTAAGTAATGATTAAATTGTAGGTTGAACAGTTCTCTATGCACGGGTTCAAAAGAATTATGTCTTTTTCTATAGTAAACCTGTCCCACATCATGCAACCCAACATTTTTTATATAACACATATCGCATATGCGATATAACACATGTCTATCTTATCGCATATGCGATATGGATACAATGCTTGTTAATTAACGGGCATTTTTTATTACGTGATCTCTAAATCGCATATGTGACATATCGCATATGGAATTTAGTGCATATCAAATATTAAACTTGACTTATCCATGCTTATCAAATATTAAATATCAAATGCATATCAAACTTGGACTGAAATATGTTAAACTTATATAACCTTACAATGGACCCCATACCAATGGTTAAGACCTCCAAACCTATCCTTGGACCATGGTAGTGTCTAAAGAACTATCTCTTGTCTCGAAATATTCATAATGGTTCCTATATGATTATGGTCAACGCCTCTTAAGGAATCTTCAATGCATAAAATAGACTAATGGCACATATATCCCATATCAAGGCTAAACATCCCCTTTAAAGGGCATGTGTAGTGCTTTAAGACTTGTTTCTCTTACACTGTTGTCCCATTACCATGGTTAAGACCTTGAGACCCATTCTTAGTGCATAAAACCTCATAATGACACCCATATCCCACTAAAGGCCAAATATTCCATCTATAAGGAATGTGTGTTGATTTAGGGACTTATTGTCTACTCTTCCATGACTATAGTTGTAGTCCAAAGACCCATACCTCCCATCCAAAAACCTATAATGGCACCCTTATCCCATTATAATACCATTTAGACTCCCAATATTCCATCTAGATGGTCTATGGGGTGGATCATGGCCCAACATTACATTGGTTAAGAGGGGGGGAGTCAAAGGAGGGAGAAGAAGGTGTGGAGGGAATCATGGGAGGGAGATATGGGTATGATGATGATCATCATCATCATCATCGTCATCATCATGA
Source organism: Pseudotsuga menziesii (assembly GCA_001517045.1). Classification (NCBI taxonomy): domain Eukaryota; kingdom Viridiplantae; phylum Streptophyta; class Pinopsida; order Pinales; family Pinaceae; genus Pseudotsuga; species Pseudotsuga menziesii. The sequence goes on from LPNX010298332.1 coordinate 21,619, forward strand.
ATAGTATGACTATGATGACGATGATTATGGTGATGATTACAATGATGAGGATGATGTTGACTATGATGGTGATTATAATGATGATGAAATTGATGATGATGAGGAAGATGACTATGATGAGGATGATGAGGATGAGAATGATGATGAGGAGGAGGAGGATGACTATGATGATGATGATGATGAGGATGAGGGTGATGAGGAGAAGGAGGAGGATGATGATGATGATGATGATGATGATGAACAATGATGGTGATGATGAGGATGATGATGAGGAGGAGGAGGAGGAGGAGGAGGATGATGATGATGATGATGATGACGATGACGATGATGATGAAAAATGATGGTGATGATGATTATGGTGGTGGTGGTGTTAATGATGATGAGGATGATGATGATGACGATGATGATGAGGAACAATGATGATGAGGAGGAGGATAGGTTTAGTTGAAAATTTGCTTTGATTTTATTTTCAAGCATTTGTAATGGAATGTTGATGATGAACAATGATGAGGAGGAGGAGGAGGAGGATGACAATGATGATGATGAGGATGATGACTATGATGATGATGATGATGATTGCAATGAATATGATGATGAACAATGATGGTGATGACGATGATGATGACGATGATGATCACAATGATGATGATCACAATCACTATGGATATGATGACGATGATTATGATGATGATGATGATGATGATGATGATGATTACGATGAGGAGGAGGAGGAGGATGACTATGATGATGAGGATGAGGATGAGGGTGATGATGTTGATGATGATGAGGATGAGGATGGTGATGATGATGATGATGAGGATGAGGATGATGATGATGATGATGATGATGATGATGACGATGACGATGACGATGATGATGAACCATGATGGTGATGATGATGGTGATGAGGATGATGAGGATGAGGGTGATGATGAGGATGATTATGATGATGATGACGATGATGACGATGACGATGATAATGAACAATGATGGTGATGATGATGAGGAGGAGGATGAGGATGACGATGATGATGACGATGATGAGGATGAGGAACTATGATGATGATGATGATGACGATGATGATGATGATAGGTTTATTTGAAACTTTTCTTTGATTTTATTTTCAAGCATTTGCAATGAAATGGTGATGATGAACAATGAGGAGGAGGAGGAGGAGGAGGATGACAATGACGACGATGACTATGATAATGATGAGTATGATGATGATGATGACGATGATGATGAACAATGATGGTGATGATGATGATGATGATGATGATTATCATGATGACTATGGCTATGATGATGATTATGATGATGATGATGATGATGATAGAAATGAGATTTCTCCTGCTTACTATAAATACTAATTACTAAATCTTGAAAATTGTCGAAATCTTTAATACACATATAAACATTCATTACACTGATGGCCACACACTTGTTTGAAAACTTCTAGTACAGGATGATTTGTTTTATTCTATGAACCGTACATTTGCAGAAATCGATGCATAACCGTCCACCCCTCAAATTTCTCCTAGCCCCCCCTCATAAATGTCCTCCCTCCATCCCCCCCTCATATATCTCCCATAACCATCCCTACCCTCCCCTTATATTTCCCCTCCCTTCATCCCCCCCATATATTTCTCCTACCCATCCCTCCCTCCCATGATTCCCTCTAGACCTTCCTCTCCCTCCTTTGAATTCCCCCCCTCTTAACCAATGTAATGTTGGGCCATAAGCCACCCCATAGACCATCTGGATGGAATATTGGGATTCTAAATGATATTATAATGGGATAAGAATGTCATTACTCTTTTTACTCCCGTACCAAATTAGTTAAGAAAAAACGCATATGTGTTATAATGTATATGTGATATAAATCGCATATGCACTATATCGCATATGCGATATAGTGCATCTGTGATATGAATCAACTATAAAGCATATGCGTGTTTTAAAAATTTAAAATCTTGGCGGGAATAAGGTTTGGAATTATGTTCGGAATTAGCTTCAGACTACCGAACCTGTTGGCTAGGACATAAAAACCAGGGCCATTGCCTGTCTTTTAGAATTCTATGAATATGCTCAGTTTCGATGGTGTGTTTTGCTTTGACAAACACAGTGTTATTTTATGAAAATTTAGAATATTGTAGATTACAATCTTACGATTTTGAATATGTAATTTTTCCTCCAAATGTATGTTTTAATTATTTATTATTATTTTTCTAAATGACAGAGGCTAGTTTTCGAAAATAGATACATCGATTATTTTTTAGATAACTTTTGATTGCCTTCACCATTTTCCAAGAAAACTATGGTGCACTAGGAGAGAGCGAGCTCTACAATATTATATGTAGAAATCAAGGATTTCATTAATTTTTTCCTTTAAAGTGTTGCACCCACATAAAATGTTTTAATTTCAAGCTTTTCTGACTTCAATAATTAATAAAAAAAATAATTCATCAAACGATATGAATAAATAGTGTTGCACTAGGCCCATATGTCCTTTATATGTCTGCAATATTTTATACAAAATTGACATCATTTACCTCATATATTGTTGCACCTGCACAAACATATATGTTATGATGTGCTGAAATTTTGAAAACCCAATTTCATGGAAATTAATTTTATAATCAATTACGCAACTTTTTTCTACATAAATGTTATATATTATGAAATCTTATTCATATACCTATATTTTGTCTTTTTACTTCATCTTCAAATAAGTTAGGGAAGTACCCCTAATTCTCACCTAAAGTCAGAGGTTCCCAGTTTTTCCAATATTGTGTGGCATCTAAACTGTCTTTAAAGGAGTCCATGATTGTGCATCAGCACTAGTACTAGACAAAAACATTTGACAACAAAGATTTCAAAGGTTATCAGAACTTCACAAAAAACATTCTACAAATATAAAAAAAATCGATTACAAATAGATGTGAATGATGAGCTTTCTTGTTGGGTAATTATTTGTAGACAACCCTATAAAGATACAGTCGGTGAAAGTGTTAAAGCTATGATCCATGAATATTGGGTGGAAAATTATCATGTTTCAGAAAAAGAAAGGGATGTGATACAACATATAATATATCAAAATTAGTATGAAATCCATCCAAAACATATATTGGAGATTACTCAAATACAATGTTTCAATAAATTCAAAGATGAACACAGCGAAATGAATCTGTCAATCAAGACATTTGTACAACAAAATCCAAGGTATTTTAGACCTATCACTATTCGTGACACATGTGGTTGTCGCTATAATGTTGAGTTTGAATTATATTATGACACATTCCTTCAGTTTTGTAAAACATTTTGGTCGAATTCACCTCCTTCCACAATTCGTGCTTTTATATCTGAAACTCTACGAGAAAGAGATAGTCACGAGATTTTTTACAACAAAAGATGTGTCAGTGGAAATAAATGTGATCATTGTGGAAATCTATATTTATTCCACCATAAATATCCTATTGATATTAATGATCGGTCATTGTCAAATATCATAGTTGATTGGAAGAGATATGAATATGTCACTTATTCCCACAATTCTACAAGTTCTTCAGGTGCTCTTTCGAAAAGGATAGATTTACAAGAAGATAAAATCAGTGTTATAGATTTTTTGAAGAAGTTTGAAAAATAAGTTTATAAATACATCAAACATTCACATAGAGCATGATGGCAAGACATACAATTCAAACAATCACGTGATATTTTCCACAGGGGACTCTTTTTTCTGTGGTTAATTTTGCAGAGAATTACACATTTGAAGCACACAAACAAATACAGAGTGAATATTATCATTCTGACCAAGTTTCTATATTTGTCCATGTTCGATATAGACATGCTCAATAAAATGTTGATGATATAGAAATCATGAATGACAATCGACATGTGATCAAGGAATATCATTTCTATATCAGCGATGACCACACGCATGATACACATTAAGTACAACATTGTTTTGATCTTAGTTATGGTTCATTGAAAGCATGTGGAGTTGTAATGAATGAACATTGGATATGGTCAGATGGATGTGTAGGGAAATTTAAATCTTCACAATCATTCTTCTGCCTATGTCGCCTTCATAAAAAAACAAATATTAAACATCGTTGGAATTTTTTTGAAACTAGTCATGGAAAAGGGGAGCACGATGGTGTTGGGGCGTGTGTAAAACGAGCACTTCAAAGGTATCAAATGAACCATTCTGCCAATCGATTTGTGTGTGTTGATCAAGTTGTTCAATGGTGTCATTTCAATCTTAGCCATGATTACAATCAATAATCAAAATATGTGTGCAGGTATAAACTTTGTTTTCAAAAAAAATATATTCAACTTTGTCGACTTTAATATGTACATATAGTAAAATTTTACTCACATGTACATATAAAATTGTTTATGTTGGACAGGTTTTTTCGGCATATTGGAATCCAATATATAAACAGATGAATCCCATATGATTCTAGCACTATTCATGGAACTTGAGATTTACACTCAATCAAAACAAAAACCTTCCAAAATGTGTTTTCATTTGATAGTAGGAAGCTAACATGCTTTTGTCCTATTTGCATGGAGGACACAGAATCAGTAGACAAATGTGAAAACATCAATGACAATTATGTTAAACCTTGGAAACCTAAAGAAATAAATTTAAAAGGAAAAATGCCACTCGCAAGATTTGAAGAGTTGGAATCAAAGGACATTGCAATATCAACTGATGGTGATAGAATTTTTGATCTAGTTAGAGAAGTTAATTGTATGTATACTTTACTAAATTTGTCTATTTTTACTTTAAATGTTTTTAATTGAATGTTAATTATATAGATAGATAGATAGATAGATAGATAGATAGATAGGAAAGTGGTTTGATTTAATGAAGATGAATTTGACAAATTCAATGTTCTTAATTATCTGTAGGAGATGTATTTGTTGTGGTTGTACCCATATACAACAATGAAAATGTGAGATATTATTTGATGTGATGCACAGAGAGAAAGATGAAATTATTGGAGAACTATGATGACAAAGGTTTTATATATGAAAGAGGGTGAATTCTATCAAAAGGTTATTTTTTTTCAAGAAACTTATCAAACTGAAAGTGAGGTTCACTTTAAAGACTATCAACCTGATGTAATATGCTGACAATATAGCCATTTGGTATGCGCGGCTTGCATAAAGTTGATAGAAGTTAAATCAAATAAAAAATTGAAAGCTAGAAGATGGAAGATGTCAAAATTTGATCATGAAAGAATAATTGAAGATGGCATTTCTTTACGATCTTATTTCTAATTTGAATAATGTTGAACATGATACATAATTTTGAGGACATCTTGATTGGTTTTATAATTGTGACACTCAAATAGAGTGATTATTGATAAGTTCTGAGCTATGTTGTTTTGATGATTTTTTTAACGCATTCCTGAAGAATGTATTGTTCTTGAAAGTAATGTTCTGCTCTTGAGTATGTGTTATGAAATTATCAAATTATGAGATCTGTGCCTTCTTTAAACTTAAATATGACAGACTATTAAAGTAGATTGTTGAAATTATGTACATGTCAAATTGATTATTTTTACTTAAATATGATATCAATTTCTTGGAGTGTTGAGCTTATGTCCATCAAATTGAGGAAACTTATAAAATAGTGTTCTTACATTATTGAGCTTATAGCTCATTGCTCTTATATTGTTTAGCGTATGTATATAGAAAATTGATGTAAATTATATGATATATTGTTCCTAGATTGTTCAACATATGTACATCAAAATGATCTATATAAATTTTATAACGAAATTGATATGTACAATTGTATAAATTCATAACATACAAACTTTCAATATTAACATTACTAAATCATTACTAATTGTAACACCCCAGTTTTGACCCCATTTGCATTAAATGTATATGATGTAGATATTGTATTTAATCATGCCAGTGGAGCTGAAGGCAAAATCCCCACCATCGATTTAGCGTTTTATGTTCTAGTGAATAAAAATCATGGCCGATGGTGTTTTTTGCTAGCCAGCACATTATAATTTTGGACATCATGTAAATATACAATTTAAATAAAAACCAACAACCTGCTATGTCAATGCAACAAATAATGAGATGGGGGCATGATTTCCTAAGGATAAGGGGCGGGGGAATATTCAAACCCTTGGGCCAATGGGGAAAATACAAATGTCAAAGGGATAACCCATCAAACTGTCAACTACCTTTCTTGTCTTATTCACCCAATCATTTATTACTGCCAGAAGTTGGTTGAGTTGGTTATTGCATGTGATGGGCAAGGTATGGAAGTCCAAATTCGAATGGGAGAAGCCATCAGTTTTCTGGAAAAACAATTTTGACTTATGGGGCAATTTATTGCCTAAAAATGATTTCCATTCCCTCATGCATGGAGGTGGTTGTCTTTTCCCACATTTTTCTAGAGCTCCTGGCATTTTGCATTCACATTTTTCAGTTTCCTTACCATTTTCTTTGATTCATGTGAGCTCTCTGAGGCAGCTAGAGCTTCCTGTGTGTATCCATCCATGATTTTGGTTGTTTATCTCATCTTTCCCATGGACGGGAAGTCATTTTTGTAATTCCCAAGGATTGGGTTGTATTCCTCATGCTTTCCTATCATTTTCCTCATTTTCCATGCCTAGGAAATTCATTTTTGTGTTGCTGAGCAAATGACCATCAAGGATTCACGATTTTGGGGTTCATAGTAGTCATTTTGTCTCATAGAATTCCTGGGATATTTTTTGATTCGAATTTCTCACCCAGGAGTCAATTTCCCTATTTTACCAACTTGTTTTGTTGTTGAAACTATTTTCCTTCAATTCCATAATTATGCAATTGCTGTGTTTGCCTATGTTGCTTTGGAATGAACTGATTTGGGAGTGGAAAGAGGGTCTGACAAGCTTGATAATCAAGTGTGAGGAGGAACCTCACAGATAGAACTAAGGGGTTGGATTTCTTCTTTGTACACCCTAAATAGCACTCAAAGGGAAGGCATAGCTGAAGGGACTGTGTAGTAGAGAAGGGGATGCTTCCTTATGTTGGGTGTGTAGATGTTTTAAAAAGCCAAGCTAGATCTGGTGTAGGTGTCCATGGATCTTTGTTTGAGCTCACTAGCTTAGCAGTTAGCCTTTCCATCTCCTTTGTAGCCTGATAAACCCAACTTTGTTGGCTTGGTTGCATTTTAATAAATCCTTGGCTATGTGTGAGTCTGCTAGTGTTCCCTTATTCCTTGTGGCAATCATGACCAGCTCAAGGGTGGCACTGTTGCTGAGATATTGATGAGCACACTAGCATATGGTTGGGTGGAACATTGCAGGGACATAGCTGGTTGCGGGAAAATCTTCTTCCAAGATAAGTATTATTTTCTATTTTATCTATGCAACTGTATATGTGTTTATGAATTAATATGAACATGTTAAATTTTGTGAATGAATGAATTTTTATTTAGTTGTATATTCATAATTTACACATCTGTGTATGTTTAAAGTCAATGCAATTTTTATTTTATGCTCCTGGGGCTCAGTTTTCCCGGATCGATGACATCATGGTCGTGTTCCCTCGCTAGTAGACAAGTGGGTACATGACACTAATGATTCAATTTTGAACATTACTAATTATTAAATATGTTTTATCATTAATAATCTATTTTCTCTTGTTCAAGAGGAAATTATATTGATAGGGATCCCAAATTTGTGGTATGACAATTGTGTAGAGGCATTATTGAAATGTTTGTTTGATAATTAGTAACTAAAGAATTTAGATCCTTTTCTTTTTTTATTATATAGGGAATCTAATCGTCCCATAATTCATTTATCTTTGAATGGAAACATGTTTTGTCCCTTCAAGTTTTTACTCGTGTTATATCTTTAATGGGTTTTTTTAGAATGGCAATCAAGTAGGGAATTGTGAGATAGGAGAGTCACATTTATATTAACAAACCACAATCCTATGGATTTTTTGTTAGAACTATGAAAGTAACACATGAGTACTGTAATGTTAGAGCTAATCTAAATCATTTTGAAATGCACAGCCTAAAATTTAATGCAAGCCTAGATGAGGGTTCTAATAACTATGTAGAATTATTCCGTTCAAAAACTTGATTGTATTTGCACAAGAGAGGATTGTGAAATAAATTTAAATATTTAATGATTCTTGTTTCTTCATTAGTGGGATGCAAGGAAATACTAGAACGTATAATTATTATCATAGTCTTATTATAGAGCATATAAATAAGGCTATAATAAGGAACAAATAAAGTATTCAAATAAAATGGTAACATAAGTCATAAATTTAATTGAACAAGAAAAACTACATTACTAATGATTAAATTTTGAACATTGCTAATGATTAAAATCATTTAGACACACGTATTAAAGGATTTTACATTACTAAATATGACTAACTAAATATTACTAAATATTTAGACACAAATACTAAATATTGAACATTACTAGAGCATTAAATATTGAACATATTAAATATCATTTAGACACAAGTATAGCATATTGCATATAAACATCAATTAACATATTGAACAGATTGAACATTCCTAACATTCCTAATGGGTGAAATCATAACTGTGGGTTTAAATCCATTCAACCTTTTATTGAACAATCATTATAATTGAAAACAAATTCCTAAATTGCATTTTAATGATTATTCTACAACTATTATATACTATTCCACCAAAATGATTCAAAACATCCATAACTAACATTCTTTAAGTTCCTTTTATTGAACATTCGTAATAATTGGAAACATTCCTAAATAGTATTTTATTGAAAATTATACATATCTATCATATATTATTCAACCTAAAAATGATTGAAAACATTCTTAACTAGCATTCTTAAAGAGCAGTTATTATTGAACATTACTAATGATTGAAAACCATTTAAACACAAGTATATCATATTGTATATAAACATCAACTAACATATTGAACATTCCTAACATTCCTAAAGTGGTTCTTTAGAAAAATCTATGCATATATAAATTCATAACATACAAAAATTCATAACTAACATTCTTTATTATATCATTCCACCTAAAAATGATTGAAAACATTCCTAAAAATGATTGTATATAAGCATCAACTAACATATTGAACATTCCTAACATTCCTAAAGTGGTTCTTTAGAAAAAATCTATCCATAAATAAATTCATAACATACAAACATTCATAACTAACATTATTTATGATTGAAAACATTCCTAAAATGCATTTTAATGAATATTCAAAAGATATCATATATTATTCCACTTAAATCATTAAAAACATTCCTAACTAGTAAAGTTTCAATCCATTAAAACTTTCTAATTGATTAAAGAGTATGTGGGTGAGTTTGCATTTAATGGTGATGGCTTTGCTTTCATTCCATTTCTTTAGAAAAATCTATGCATATATAAATTCCTAACATACAAAAATTCATAACTTTCTTTATTATATTGTTCCACCTAAAAATGATTAAAACATTCCTAAAAATGATTGTATATAAACATCAACTAACATATTGAACATTCCTAACATTCCTAAAGTGGTTCTTTAGAAAAATCTATGTTAACATCAAAGACATAAATCTATGTATCACATGACTAAGTTAAATCATTTAAACAAAATTGACGAAATTAAATCATATAAGCATTAAATTAAATTATATTTAACTTCATCCAAAAACTATATGTATATATATATATGTGTGTGTGTGTGTGAACGGTCCAAAATTATATATATGTTTAAAATATATAAGTTAAACTGATAAGTTTAAAGTTTTGACATGGAATATGTCAAATCAACAAGTTCACATGTATAAAAACATATATAACTATGTAATATCCATTATATGGATATCCCTCTCCACATTCTCCTGGCGATTGACCTATATAACACATGCAACATATAATTAAGCTTCAATATACTGTAAATAAAGTTTTAATAAAAATACAATTTGAATTTAAAACAATAAAAATGAATAAATATACCTCAGTGAGCCCAACACCCAAAGAGATCACCACATCCAGAGCCATTGAAGGTTGTACAATACATTTACCCACCTATAATTAAAATATCATTACTTAAACTTTTCATGTACATAGGTATAAAATAAATTAGAATTTAAGATGTCTTGATCATTAAACTAAACATTTAAAATATGTAATTTAAATGTAACTTAAATTAAATTTAAACAAAATGTCAATTGTTTTTAAGCATTACTAAAACATTTGAAAGGTGCCTGATTTACCTCCAAATCTTGGGAGACAATGGGAATCTCTCCCAATATCGATGATGATAGGGGCCCAATACCCATGGTCCTAGGTGAAGGGATCAAAACCTATGAACACAAATAAAATTTCAATCTTGGAAAAAGGTGTCATGACAATAATGAGAACATATAAGTTTATAGATATTTATGCAAATGTACCTCTTTCAATGTCCCTAGGTTAACACTAAAGTCGACCATAAAGTCACATTCCTCCAACATTTGGGTGAACTACAATTCAAATGAGTTCATTATATATTTAGATAAACTAACAAAACATGATTTAACAATTATGAGGAAAACATGAAAGTTCTCACATACCTCCCCCCTCCCTCCTTCCTCGCGATGGAGTAGATCAAACAATCCATCGCGACAATGTTTTGCATATGCCTTGGCATATTCAAGGCTTATTGAATCTATCTCACTGTCTATTTTATAAGAAAAATGTGCACAAGAACGAGTGTGTTCTCTATGTCGATCCATGCCCACATCAACCCCCACTAAAGCAGATGGTAAGTTGTCTCCCATGACGGTTCTTACTTATAGACCAATATGAGAGGTCACCTCAATCTCTGATCGTAATGTAACAATTATCTGTGGCCGAGGAACAAAACAAGGTGTAGGCTTAGGCAGCAATGGATCGTGATAGGATCCTTCTCATTCATACGTCCTACCTTTTCCAAACCCATAAAATTTAGACACATATGTGTAATATGGATTCATGTTTAAAAAACACTCTGCATAAACAAATCTTGCAAAATAATGTGGCACTTCATCATTCCATGGTATTATACCATAGGCATCCAAGAATCTATCATATAAATGGTGTGCAATCTCAGGGTGCTTGAAATATTGCACCTTTAAAATATTTCGCTTTGGTCCTTCTTTAAAATTAAACACTGAAATGGCATATGCTTTTGATACCATCTTCTCTACATCAACCCACTTGTCAGTACCCATCACTTGAGCCCTGTGCATTAGCATTAAGTGAATAAAACAATCCGTTATTCTATTATTGACCCAATAGATCTATAGGCACCAATAAACTTGCCTAAAGATTCCAAAGTTATTTGAAAACTTTGTTGACTCTCTATTGGGAGTTCCAATCTAGCAAGATAATCCCTCAATTTTTTATGGCGGGCTATACATTTTTCAAGGGTGATAGAAACCTCTTCATTTTCCCAAGGAAGAGAATCGGGTATATCTGAAGGATAAATGGTAATTGGCTGACAACCATGTTCTTGTTCAAAAGTATCCCTTCGTCGACCTTGACCTTTTCTTCGAGCATTTGCATAACATTTTTCTTGGTCCGTTGCAACAGCCTCGGCATCTCCACCCTAATTTTCTCCAAATGCATAACCCTCATTTTCTCTGAATGAATCATCACCCCTAGCCTCTTTGAATGCATCATCATAACCCTTAGCAGAACTACGATCCTCTACATTTACACATGTAATCATGTATAATTTAGTACATAAAGACACAAGCATATATATACACATGCAAATTAGTAATTTATTTAAATATTATATATATATGTAACATATTACCGATAAAATGTGGATGGCCCATTGGTTGTTCTCTAAAATAACGACCAGAAGAGGACAAACAGTCATGAGATGATGAATCACAAAAGCTTGGCCACTCTCACGAGACAATCTAATACGTCGTGTCTCTACAAAGAAAAATGCTAGTGAAACTTAGTAAAATCAATTAACAATACTTGAAACAAATATATATATTCATGCATACTCATAAATTTTGCATGTGCATAAATTTCAAACAAATACCTACTGTGTCTCAATATAATACGCTAGAATATCTAGATGATTCAGACCATCTTCGAGAGTGAACATTTCAAGGTCTTTCAGTAGATGTAGGTGTGGTATTAGGTGTCCTTGTCTTGAATGTCTCTATACATATTCGACTCGAAGAATGAGTGACCAACTTGTCTCGAACCATTTCTACCATATATCTCCTATAAACATCAAAAATAGCATCAATGAACTAATGTAGTTTAGCCCAATGGATAAGATAAACATCACTAATTAAAAAATATTAAATGAAGAATACATTTTTGGTGTAATAAAGGGTTCTTTAGGGGAGCGGATATTGACTTTGGTCAATTCTGTACTTGAGGATATACCTATATATTGGAATTATTTATCTCACATCCACAAGGAGGTTCTAGAAAGAATTAGACGGACATGTTTTGATTACGCGTAGAAGGGAAAACATAGAAAGGGGGGATATCATATTGCTAATTGGTAGACATTTTCAAATCCCAAAGGGAGGGAATATGGGGTCTCAAACCTGTTCATAATGGGTGTTCCTTGGCTTCTAAGACTTCGTGGAAACTCATAATGAAATATCTCTTGTAGAATTGAATCATTTTATAGATGTATATTACCCTTAGTCCTATATTGGAATTGATAAGTGGAAAGCTCTAGGTTATGGATGAAGGCACTATAGATGTCTAGCATAGGGGATGGAAATATTCTAACATGTTGAGATTGGCATGGGACTTTTCATCTTTGTGCAATAATTATGTTGGGGTAAGGAAAATCCATATAAGAATTACACGTAGTAGTGATGAGTTGGATCGAAATATGTACAAACATAGAGGCCAATACTTTGCAAAGCAGGGTTATATAAAAATAAATTTTGAGGATCATAAAATGAATTAATAGTAGTGGTCAAAATTTTGGAAGGTGAAATCACTACACTAGTAAGAAATGAGGAATTAGTGACTATGTGACTAAAAATTCTAGTCACCACGGGTTTTTCAAGTGATTTACTACTAAATATGACCAATTTTGATTAACCCAACTATAAACGACTAAAATTAACGACTAATTTAGTCACTAGTTAACAAATATGACTAGATAATAAGTGACAGAGTTAAAAATAACTAACATAAATGACTAATTTAGTCACGGCATAAAAAATGACTAGCTAGAAGAATATGAATTAGTCATTTATGTTAGTCATTTTTAATTGTGTCATGAAAAATTGCAATTGTGACAATGAAGTGTAACAATTTAGTAAATTTTATAAAATGTCTACCTTCTATCTCTAAATATGTATAGGTTAACAATTCTGAATCCAAAATGGAATTTATGGGGTTAGGAATATCTAGTATTTTTCCTAGGTGGTCAAAATAGTGTTAGGGTGTTGTGGATTATTGCAGACAATGTGATATAAACGTTCATATTGCTTTTCAGATATAATATTGGGGTCACAAATCTCATATGATATATATGTTGGAAAACCCCTTTTTTCTGTAATGGTGCCATGCACCTCGATCTTCATATATCCAACAAAGCAATTGCACGGAATTTCTCTTGACCATATAGTGTGTGAGATCTCAGCAATGAAAAAATTTGCAATTTTTGACAAGAGGGTCTAACTATATATAGATAAATTTAGTGCTAGTGTTCACGACGTCGTATTCATGTGTCATAGCTCAACAATAGAAAATATTCCAATTTTTTACGAGGGGGTATAAATATATATAGATCATTTTAGTGTTAGTGATCACGATGTCCTAGCAAGACACCAAATTGATGATGTATCTAATGTATAGTATCCTTTCATGCAATAGTGACTCCATTTTTCCCTCCATTCCATCATCTCGATCTCAAAATTAGTCATAATTGAGAGTGAAACCAGCCTAGATCCAAATCCTAGGCTCTATCAAGCACCGAGAGGGATCCAATCTGGTGAAGTGCAAACCTCTTCTCACTTATTGCACAATAGGAGGTTTTAAACTTTTCTTACTTTCCTTCTTAAATTTTGATATATAAAAAATTGATCTTAGTAAACATTAATCCTCATTGTCCTCATCATCATCAACAAATATTTATAATTTATTTTAATACGCATATTCCAATATTCCATTTTGCTTAAAACATTTGGACCTTCAATGTAGCAATTACCAAAAGAGAAATTTCAAGCACCACAACCAAAACTGAAAGTTGTGGAACCAACCTATTGGTTTTAATATCTAAATAATTGATGCATTTTTGCTACATTTTCATATATATTTATTTCAACTATTTGAATGAATTTAAGCTATAAAAAAATTGCATATTTTCATCAAGCTAAATTGGAGAAAAAAGTAACTTTATTAAATATATTAAACAATTTTGTAATTTCTTAGTTATAGTTGGATCATAATTGTATGTTCCTCTTGTAAATTTATTAAAGAATTTTCTTAATTAAATTTGTAATTTATTGCTCCTTGCAACATAATATCATTATATAACAAATATGTTCATACAACCTGTGATCAAGATTTGAAAAAGCCTTCAAAATTCCAAATTTTAGTGTTAAATCTCAAATTAATCTTAATTTATAAAAACAAATTCATTGGCAATATAGTTAAGAGTATATCATGTTTCAATAATACAAATGAATTTTGCAAAAACCTTCGGTATGTTAAGATATAAAGTTATATTATCATATATTAAACTATATTTTTTAGATTGTTTCTGTTATGTTGCAAAATTTTTACTTATAATAAAAAGTTAATAAAAAGTTATATTATAATATGTTTGAAGTATTTTTTACTTATTTTTATAATATATGAGATAATATATAAAAGTTCATTATTTTATATGATTATTATAAACTTTATTTTAAAAAGAACAACTAACTACTATCTAAACTTTATATGATAAAATTAATTTAAAAAACTATATATAATAATTCAATGCTTTAAAGATATTTTAAATGTTATTTCAAAAAATCAATTACTTATTTCAAAAATTTATTATTACAAACAAAATTAAATTTTAAATATTATTTAAAAAAAAGACCATTATAAACAAAATTAAATTTTAAATATTATTAAATAAAAAAGACCATGTTAAAATTACAACGTTAGACCTTCCCGGATGTGGGTGATAACTTCGGTGACATTTGTCCCGCTCTCTGGCCATCGCATAAGGCACCTGTTGCTCCGGTGATTACCCAGCTTGATAGCACACTTCGTCAACAAATACTGGGTCCTCTAAGCGTGGGAGAAATTTCCCCGGTCACTTCGGCTCATGCGAACTGAGCTGGCGAAGGTCCGTCATCCTAGATACATTTATGGTGTGGCTACAATGGTTAATGTTTGCAGGTACGTGGAATGACAGGTGTTTAATTCAGCACCATGTCGAGTTCTATGTCATGGTTAGTAGCAGTGTTGGGTTTGCAGTCATGTGGGAGGTTTGCAGACTCTTTGTTTCAGTGCACTCCAGATTCAGTGATGGTAAGATCGCTCCTCTACGTATTGGTTTCAGGCTCAGGTTGGCAGCCATGTCTCGCCAGAGGGGTACTCCCAGACGCGCTAGTTCAGGATGGGCCAAACCCCAAAGGGGTTGCAATGCATAGGTCCCGGCAGACTATGAACCTCATATCTCTCCGCGAGTCCGTGTTTTGGTGGAAGCCTAGGAGAACAAGGTCCTCAACCGCAAGCTCTCGAAGGGTGAGGAAGGTGGTCGAATTAACCACTATTGGATGCTGAAGAACATGCTCTGCAATATGGTAGAGGACATGCTCAGTAATTGGTCTGAGGCTCGTATTGCAATTCACTCCATGAAGGAAAAAATTGCAGATATTGACGCCCAACTTACAGCGATGGATAACTCATTTTCATGGAAAGGAATGACCGGTATCTCGAGTATGAACGTGCACAATACGGGGGGGTGTGCTCAGGGTGGTGTTTCCAGTGGCAGCGAATCTGGTGGCTTGGCGCTCACTAGTCTAGGTGGAAGTGGTAGTGCAACGGGATGCTCCACTAAAATGCTGCGTGTCAAACCTTTCTCGGTTCCATCTACCATGGAGCCTCTCCTCAAACATCTGAAGGATTCATCTTCCCAGCAGGCTGAGCAGCAGCCACTTTCTCTTTCTTCGGCACCGAATTCTGCCACCAATTCACCCACTCTGTTGCAGGAAGAACGATGGGCCTGCCCCATCACTAAAGATATCCCTTCGGTTTAAATGATCATTTCGATCAGGTTTTTTTTTGGTCCAGTCGCTAGAAGGTTTTTTTGGTTAAAGTTTAAGTATTTCTGTTAACTCTTTATGTTTTTACTTTTGTTTGGATTCGCTCTTATATAGGATCCTTTCTTCTCTATTATGGATCTCTGCAACTAAGTCTCTCAGTTTCTCAGTCATCAACATCTTTATTGTGAACACGGTTAGAAGGCTTGTATTTTTTGAGAGGCTCTGGAGGAGGTTCTGCCTCTTTCAACCTCAAGGAGCCAAGATATATGTATGTAATTTTTTTGCCTTTGTAATATAATATATTTGTGTAGCTTACAAAAAAAAATTACAACGTTAGACCTAAAATGTATGTCAAATTCCAACCCTAATTTCATGCATTGGCATTGATTTCCATTTGTTTACTAAACAGTCCGCGGGAGCAAATCCATTTGTCGCGTGAAGAAACTCCAATTGAAAATAATTCGAATTCAATTATGGACTGAACAGTCCGTAGGAGAAAATCCTAGAAGAGATGTTGTACAGTGTACTGAACGAAGAATTTTTTCTGTAAAAGATTCCCAATAATACTTGGCAACGGTCCTGTAATGGGTCTGAGTCCTAGGCATCTTATGTTTTCATCGACCTGCATGATATAATTCTCTGGTGGCGAAGTAAATGTTTTTCCTCTTTCCAAAACAATTGAAAATTCTGGCAATTTCATTTCACTGACTCCAGAAGTGTTGAAGTGGCCTCCAGTATTATTTCGTAGGCCTCCTCTGCTAAATAGGTGAGTGAAGTCCCAGAGTCTATTATTGTTCCTCCATTTCCATATTCATCCTTCTCCCAAGCATGGGTAGATATAAGAATTTTTTCTCCATTTATGGCGATTTCTTCAATACCCACATAATAGAACGATGATGATCCACCTTGCAGAATTGGAGTATATTGAATTGGCCCCTGGTTATCCAATCCGCATACCATCAAAACATTCTTCACTTTCAATAGCTTCCCAGAGGTGTAAATCACTGTAATCGTTTCACAGATGTAAGGGTCGGTGGTGTTGGAATTGTCCATATATCCATATTTGTATTTGCAGGCCATTTTAGGCCTAAAAGTGCATGATAATGTGGGAGATAGGGCATATCATTCTCTCGAGTAACAACGGACGTAAGATAAAAAAGATGATCTATCTAGATTTAATGTTGGAAAAGATCTGCAACTCTAGCAGGGATTGCAGTTCACCTAAGAGACATCATTGTCGGTGGCTGCTACAAGCGGAATTTTCTGAGAAACAGATATATCTATTGGGATTTGGCACTTGGATTGGTTGGACACCTAATTTGGTCGAACTGATGTCCTTCTCTGCCATACGATGCTCCATACTATCAGTTTCTTGATCCTCACTTCCTTTCATCATGCTGACAGGTTTATGGACTCGTTCTTGAGCCCGGGGAAAAGGCAGCCAGCCGTAGAAGGTAGCAGGTGGAGATGGGTGCATGAGGCTGGCTTCCAATGGAGCACGCATGCTGGGAGGAATAGATTGCAGGGTTATGGCTGAGCGAGAGGTGGAGTCTGTGCTCGATCTACTTGAAATAAAATTTAAAATTTAAAATTCGATACCTTGTTTATATAGTTGTTTATTTTTTATTTGTTCATTATTTATAGCCGACATAACGTTATGTTATGTAATGTTACATGATATCTCCCATAATATTCACTATCACTATTATTTTTTGTCGACATGTTACAAACGTTACTAACGTTACATCACATTACAAGATCTCCCCCATATTGGGCTGTAGAGCGCCTCTCAGCGCAATAAGAGTAATCCATTATCATCATTATATACACTTAAAACATACTCATAAATACATGATATTATTTTCTTTAATAGATTTCTAACCTACCAAAAATATCTATTACTAAAATGTCTCATGAATATCACTTATAGTCACGATCAAAAATTATTTTCTCACCCATTTTCATTATTCCATTTCTAGTAGACAATATTTTAATTGATTTTCTTTATATATATGTTTGAGTTTTTGACAATATTTTAAATGATTTTCTTATATATGTTTGAGTTTTTTGTTTTTTTTTTTGTATTTTAAATTTAATTAATATATACCAAACCCACCAAAACCCAAGTTTTTGACAATATTTTAATTGATTTTCTTATATATGTTTGAGTTTTTGGTTTTTTTTTTCATTTCTAAATTTAATTGATACATACCAAACCAGCCAAAACTCAAAGAAATATTGAGCATTCCAAGAAGTCACCATTGAAATAGTTCCAAAACGGTTCAGCTCTGAGAAATATTGAGCATTCCAAGAAGTCACCATTGAAGTAGTGCCAAAAAGGTTCAGCATATTTTGATGCGCTTGTTTGTTCCTTGATTCCACTTATTGAGGTAGTAGTCATGTTAATCATTGATTTGGGGTTTGGGCATTGTAAATACCCATTCTAAAGTGAGTCAAAATACCAGTAGTAGATATAGACACTAATAGCATTAGTTCCGATTCGTTAAGTTCCATATGTTCGAGATATAGAGCAAATTCCATAGCAATAATTTTTCCCAGATACAGTTGAAGAAAGAGTTGACCCTTGAATTGATCCTAGGGATGAAACAGAGCCTTAAATTCGAGGGTAAAAGGTAGCTCTTGGAAATTCACTCCCAAACCACCCGCACCAATACATCCACCAGTGACTTGGTAGGCTATAAAGGGAAACTGCCCACTCAGGCTAAATAATCTTCTCTTGGGCATTTGGATTGTCTTGCGACATAGGATACTTATTCAAAGCTTCTTTTCATACTGCAATTTTTTATTTTTTATTTCAAGTAAACTTGGAATATTCAATGGACACTTCCCAAAATTCTATATGCATCCCTAGTCATAATGTAATGCACTTAATCTAAAGGGAGTCAAACAGTCTAACCCAAGGGATTTGAACCAAGCTCTACTAGTGCAGCCTAATGCCCAACACCGTCATGTTGACCTAATCCATTAGGTTATATTACATTGTTTGACAAGAGATTAGTGAATCTTTTTTAGCACCAATTAGTCATTTTTTCAGCTGACATAGCTACTTTCATTTACCTTTCAGATGTACCGCGAACTCTTATGGAAGCATCTGTGAGCTTTCCTTTATTCAACATGATATGCTGCGAGACATGGCTATCTATTTGAACAGGAAAGACCCTATAATTAATAGACGCAAAAGGATTATTATGTCTCAAAAAGCCGATTCTATTGCCAAAACCTGGAAAAAGGCTGCAAAGTCTGCATTTGATGCTGAGATTGTTTCCTTCCACACATGTTTGTTGTACTTTTTTCTCTACCCTTCTAGTTGTTTGTCTCTTTTTTATTGTAAATATTGATTTATCTCACCTGATCAACAGCATACTGAATCCTAGATCCTACCCGCATATGGTATGTTTCTCAATATAATGATTTCTCTGTCAAGCTTCGATGGAGGAGAAGAATTGGTGTTAGATGGACTTTCCAAATGGCAAGGCTCTCATCTTAAACTTTTCTGTAAGTGAATACTTTCTTCCACCTTTCATGGAGTCAATGCCTAAATTAAAGGTTCTTATGATTGTAAATCACAATCCTAAACGTGCTACACTCAAAGGCATATCAGTCTTTTCTTCATTAACTCGGTTGAAAGTTGTTTGGCTAATAGTTCCTCCCCTCCAAGAATATTGCCAATATTAGAAAAATTAAAGAAAGTATCCTTTATTATGTGTGAGGGTTTTGGGAATATGAGTAGATTACATTTAAGGTTGCATTTGTATTCCCCCCATCTTTCTGAGATCACTATTGATCATTGTAGCAATTTGGAGGAACTGCCCGTGACTGTTTGTAATATGCCTTCCCTTCAACGATTGTCTATCACAAACTGTCATAATCTTCTTAAGTTATCAGACGATATAGGAAATCTCATCTCGCTACAAATGATAAGATTGTATGCGTGTTTAAGTTTAGAAAAACTACCATATTCAATTTGTAACCTTCAACAACTACAATTCTTGGATATTTCATTATGTGGGTGCATAAAACAACTCCCAAATGAATTGGGCCGACTATCCAGCTTGAAATAGATTGATATGAGGGAGTGTTCTCGTGTGAAGCAGCTTCCCAAATAGGCTAGTGACTTGAGGTCTCTGGTGCATGTCATCCGTGATGAGAAGATTGGACATCAGTGGTAAAAAATCGAGGCCTCTACAAATCCTCGCCTCAGAGTAGAAGTTACAGAAGAAGAGTTCAACCTGGTTTGGCTTGATCATTGATTCAGTGCTATGTCAAATCTGTAAGTTTATATTTTACTTGTTGCATCTAGAGAGGGTTGTTGTTATTATTAACTTCATTCAGTGGGATAGATAATTGTAAGGGTTTGTCAGCACTCTTTGTGAATGTTACTTCTGTATTTTGCTTCCTTTATTGCACATATGTATTGTGATATGGGACATCATGATCCAAAGATCTCAAAATGGTTGCTTCATGGAAAATCATTTTTCTGTAGGAAAGGAAGTAGATCTTTAATCTTCTGTACTTTTCTATGTTGTTTGCAGTGCTCTTTCTTTGTTTGTGGATCTTTTAATGCTCAAAATGATTCATTTGCTCCATTATTAGAAAATTCCAAACTGATGGTCCCATGTGTTACAGTACTCTTCAATGTCTTCAGAAAACGCACCCATGTGTTCTCCCCCACCCATGATCTCTTTGTCACTCATCCTCTCACCCTCTTGCCTCATCATGCTCTAGAAATTCACTATTTGGCAATTTTTTTCAAGTTTGCCAAGTTTTTGCCAACTTCTTCCCGATCAAGAATTTCAGACCCAAGTCAAGTCATTAACAAGTCCAAGTTCTACAACAATAATAAAAAAATACAAAGATGAGTGAACACTAGGGATAATAAAGCATCTTTAAGAGAACTGCAACAGAAATAAAAGTGTAGATAGAAAATGACAAAAGAGATAGAATCCAAATACATTTTCCTGATATTATATACCATGAAACATTTCTTTTCATCCCAAACACGCAAATATATATCTATATTTTTTGAAAAATATATCATATTTACCATCAACAAAAGTCATTTAACAGCCTAAATCTCTATACAACTCTTTACTTCAATTAGTTCAGGATGAGTGCTTTGAACAAGTGTCAAGTATTCTCTGGCTGCTATATAGTTTTCAAGCAAATCCCCATCCAGTTCCTCATCAATAGCCACTGAAGTTCCATAACCACAAACATAAGAGAGGCATCTAAAAAATTACCTCCAAGTTCCAACATGCAGTTGCTTGAAAGATAACTTAAAACAGCTTGTCAAGCATAAATTAAGAAACTATGACTTGAAAACATTTCAACAAGATTCCCTAAAAATAAAGAATAAAAGCCATTGAGATGCTGTGTTGTCTGTTAACAATTATTCTTTGAAATAACAGAGTACATAAATAGATAACACCATTTGAAGTACCACTGCCATGAAGAGTAAGAAGCTTCAATTCCTTTATATACAACATAATTGTTGCAGGATATAAAAGCCACATTCCAGTTAAGTGCAGAGCTGTGAGACGCATGGTTTGAGGACTTCAAACACCTTGCTCAAGAAGCCTTTCAAGGAACTGCACAAGCATAGTTTAGACAACAAATCAAGTGGAATGTACATATTGTTATAAATCACACTGGAAAACAAGAAATAATGTTGAATTTAATCTTCAAATACTCTGTCCTCAAGACATTGAAATAATTCCTTCAAAACTTATTTCCCTACAATATATGTGGTATACTTATACTTTAAGAGTCTAAGACTATTCTATGAGGATGTCCATATAACCTGACATAAAGCCATCTGTTTTCATAAATTTAACTCATTCATGAAAGCTACTAAGAAGTTACTTAAAACCAAGTTTGTTCGAACCACTTACTTCACAATAATAGACATTGCTGAGATAAGTAAAAGAAAAATCCATATTTCTAAAACCTAGAAAGAATAATTTTACGGTAAAATGTAAGGCTAGTTAATTGATGAATCAAATAAGGGTTAGTTACACCTCTACCAAATTTACAGTTAGCCTTCTTGGAGCACTTTTATAAGATGAAAATCAACCAAAAAAGGGCATGAAATTATGAAGTGAAGATTTAGAATTAGGACCCTTTAACCACAAACTCAAACACACCATTTCCTTCTATGAACATTGTAATTTGTTAATAAACATGTAGGAATACCTACAAATACCCTATTGCCAGTCATACAGTTTTGGTTGTACATATTTGATGCCCTTGTATTTCAGAACATACTGTTAACTCGTAAAAGAGATTGAATCCTTGGAAACCATGTGAGGTTTTAGTTAGTCATGTCTAAGAGTTTGGTTAAAGAAAAGGTATATAAATGAAACCAATTTGCCAATGTAGAATACTTCATTCTATCATTTTTGGACAGCCGGAACACATGAAGTACATGTGCATTCTAACAGTTCATCACAAGTTGTTATACTCTAAATCTCTTCAAACCCTAGTTAGGGAAACCATGAAAAGCATATACACCAATTCCCAGCTAGGAATAACTCTTAAACAAAGCTGGTCACTCCACAAATAATCCTCAACAAGCTAGCACCATCACTTAAAAGTCGACCTTGGCTCATACAAAACATCTCCTTTTCTCCTCAACAAGCATAACAAGTAGCACTAGGGTTTCCAAAACCCTAGTCTTCTTCTCTCAATAGAAACAAGATATAATTCTTTCTTTATTCATCTGGGATTTATCAAAAACCCTCGCTTGTTTTCCTCCTTATGATGAAACATTAATCCAATAATTCCCCTTGAACTTCTCCAAGAAACCTACCACATCAGGACAGAGAGATAAGACAATGAAGAATACACAAGAGAGAGAAACTAATGCACTACACTCATCACATCTCTAATACAAGCCTGTGATGAATGAATGAATGAAAAGACTCTTCTATTCATATGAGAGGTAAGGGAGACCAACAATATAAAACAGACCTATCCCACTACAAGCAATCTAACCCTACACAAGTAGGCCCACAAGTGGAGAAATCCCTCTACAAGTGGCAAATGCCAAGCTCCAACATGAACACATCCAACAAGCAAGGCTCTAATGCCTTAATGAACTTTCCTTCCTCTTTCTCAAGCAACTATGATGAATTGGTATTCTATATATACAGATTTTCCCTAGATAGTGTGTACTAGCAGATAGCTCCTCACTCTTCATTTCTCAGTACCTCAATCCTCTACCTCCATTGAAATCAAGGAGATTTAGATTCCATCCCAGCATGTCACCTATGACTCACTATGATGCAATCACCTATAACTCAATATGATCCAGTCAATCTCTTGGGTAACATGTGATTTGGTACGATTATGCTTTGCTCAAGCTTTTCGATTCTCTTGGTAGTTATTGGCTAAACTAATTGGAATGTTTTGTTAGTTTGCAATGGATTTATTTTGAATTTTCTTCACCTAAGGTGCACATTCACTACACTCATTTCCATTAATTTGTTGTCTCAACTATCACTCGAATTTCATCCCAAACACTTAAAATTGTTATTTAAAACTCAACTTTCCCAAAGTTGAGTTTCTTGGGAAAATAAGAGACATTTTTCGAGTTGTTTGACTAGTATTTGTACTCAGAATTTTCCTTTCTGTTATATATGTATTACCTAAGTAATTTGGGGTCATTGTATGCAATATACATCCATTTAACAACAACTTCTGGTCATTTGTTGAAGGGAGCATTAACAGTCACTTGCAGCCTTGATGTTCATGATATATCAGCTTTAATTAGTTTCTTCTTGGGCTTGAATATCTATTCTCAGCAACTTGTGGTACTCTTGGGTGTCACCTACAGCAAGGAAATCAGCCTCATACTTGTGAAGATCTACCTCAAAGAAGGGAACGAACACACCTAGGCATGTAAACAGTAGATTAATTTATTTATATCAGCTTGTATGGGCATTGTAGTTTTTCATTTATTGGTTGTATGTGTGTGGAATGTCACTATTGCACAAATATTTAAATGTATGAATGTAATACATTATCATGACTTGAAACTATAAACCACAATACATTGGAAACCAAATCAAACTCTGGGGACTTAGAAGAATCAAATCTGAATTACAATGGTGTCATGAAGTGTTTGAAGAAATTACGGTCTTATATTTGACTTATAAAACAACCAGCTATTAGATCACATCAGTGCATTGCAGCAGAAAAGTGTTCGATAAAGTAATACTCATCAAATTAAGGATCTGTATGGATGCCATTAAATGGCAATACATGTTATTTTTTTTGCGTTGAATTCTTATGCAGGCCATAAGATGCTTCATCATTTAAAAAAAAATGAAAGTATAAAGAATATGTGTTATTTTTCTTGCAATTCATCCCATGATTTTCAACCTTTGTAATATTTAGAATGTCTATTGGTTATGAAAAACTACCATCTACTTTAATATGGCTTCTTTCTCCTGAAGAAAATTTCAAACGTGCATGTACTAGACCACAGAACTTTGTACTCATATTTCTTTGTTGCAGGTTTCTCTAGATCTTGCTTCTGGCTATACAGTTGTGGTTAAGCCATCTGATTTGACTCCTCTAACAGCATTGGCAACTGTTGAGCTTTCACTTCAAGATGGATTTGGCAGTTGTTGAGTTGTTGAGCTTGCAGGTTTCTCTAGATCATGCTTCTAGTTGTATAGTTGTGGTTAAGGCATCTGAGTTGACTCCTCTGACAGCATTGGCATCTGTTGAGCTTTCACTTCAAGATGGAATTCCTCCAATAACATTACACTCTTTACCCTGATGTTTTTTTTTTAATGAGTCCTATGGTCCAAAAGGATTGGGTTCTCAGCTTCGTTATCTTGATTTTTTTTTCCTTTTTTGAAAGTCTTCTAACATAAATTAATTTCATAATAAACTAGAGGATATTATTTCTTGTCACTCACTTGAATAATTAAATGGAAATGGGAATTATTTTTAGGTATTAAGATGCTTATGGTTGAACTGTTAGTAGGAAAACACTAAAGTTGTTTCAATTGATACTATTTTTTTCAAAAGTTATATACTCTTAATTTTTCTCCAAATGAAATACTCAAAATCAATATGCTTCTATGAATTTCCTAAACATCGATTATCTCATACCATAGATAGTTTCATTACATACATCAATATAGGAATGGGTAGGGTTAAGGGTAGTAGGGTATGCCATCGACAATTTCATTACACATCATAATGCTATTGTATTTGAAATGCTCATTTGTTTTTCTTATCACTTTTGATACATGTGCAGTGTTGAATTTGTGATGATTGATTATGTTTCAGGGTAAGGGAACAAGAAGTTTTGGTAAGAGGAGAAATAAGACCCACACTCTTTGTATCCGGTGTGGTCACCGAAGATTTCATATCCAGAAGAGTAGATGCTCTGCATGTGCCTACCCATCAAAGCACATCTGTAAATGTAAGAAAACTATTCTTAGTCCTTATCCTTTCTTTTGGGATCATGTTATAAGTAATGCAATTGTGAATGAAATTTTCTTGCTTGCGTAAGAGAGTCTACCAGTTTGTTATCCTAAGGTGTAGTAGTGGTTCTTATGAAGCTTTCATCGTGGTATGTAGACTTGTGCAGTGTAGTGTGTGTCATGTTGAAATAATTCCCCCATGGGATTTTCCCTGAAGTTCTGCACTAGGTAGAGCAAGCTTCATTTGGTTTAGGTGCCAGGTTTGATGTGTAGCTAACACTGCCAAATTTTTCTAGGACTTATACCCATGCTTCTTACCTTTGAAATTCATGCCATGTGAGGGAGACAAAAACCAGAGAGTCGAATCTCTTGTGTTTGGATAAATACTCTGTTGACTCACCAGTGACCTATCTTCCTGCTAATGTTTCCATGGGGTTTGAATGGTAGGAATTCCTTGAGCATGGGTTTACATGTGGCTCCTCATCAATTTGTATAAATCTCAATGCTTTGGAAAGAAAGCACTCTCATCCTATGCCCTATCCATGAAAGAAATCAATTATGAAAAGCGCTTGTTTATGAACAATTACCTTCCATGTACCCTAAAATATAGCTGGGTCTTAGAGAGAATGGAGTGATTCGTGTACCCTACTTATGTTGCTTCTTGAAAAATTATTTGAAAGTGTTTAATTTTTATTTTTCCATTACTGGGTTGCAAGGGAAACCATCACAAGAATTAGATACAGTTGCTTCAAATGCCCTAAATTCCAAGGAAAATCTGTTATAACTACTATACTAATAAAAATTGTGAGAAAATAGTTCCAAGAATACAAAATAAGCACCATTAATGTGGATGCAGTCCACAAAATGGTAAACACAAATATCATAAAAACAAAATATTATGCAGTTGTAAACACCATACCAATGGATGTAAGATCATTTTTTATCAACACCAATAGCCCATGGTTTGTTAGCTCAGAGGAGAAATCCAAACATGAGAGTTCAGAGTTATACACACACATTCAGAATTAAGATAAAGATATATAATTAAATATTTACCCTTCTTTATCAAAATGGAAAAATATATGATAGTCCCAAATGTCAAAGTTTTGAAAACTATGACACAAAACCCTGTTTGTTATGTGATTATTGACACAAAACATCTTTGATATCTAACAAGATGTATGCATTGATATTCATACAAACGCATCAAGACGATGTTACATCCTTGACATTCCATAATGGTCTTGGAAGATTGTAGGGATTCCTAGAATTTGGTGTGAAAGCTATGAAATTAGGTGCATGTGGTGTTGTGTTTTCCAAATGTTGCAGAGATTTTCGAGCTCTGCATTGAGACCCAAGGATGTTTCTCCTTGACCCAAGGTTCTATTCTTGGTGTGTGGGGCACCCAATTATTAGGGTGCATGGGTTGGTGTGCATAGATGAGGGAAATGAGGTGTTCTATACATGGCCATCCATGTCTGTGCTTGTATCAATTGTGATCATTGTCTCAATGTACTGTCAATCCATGTTTTCACCCCATTTTGGATTTGAATTTGGGACCTTCATCTCTCACCCATCATTATCCTTCCATGGCTATATCCCAATGAATCTTCATCTATACAATTCATCAATGTGGTATGGATGGGGTGCCTTGCACACAATAAAAATCAATTTAAGAGGGACAAAACTTGTACACATGTCTCTCCAATTTTCAACATAGCATTAGAACTAGGTATTTTGATTGATTGGTGATGAAATGAAGGCCAAAGTGTGGCTTTAGAAGTGTTTTGGAATATAGCAATCCATATCTTGATGTCAAACTATTTAACAATTCCTATCATGAGCAATGGCCAAGGGTTGGTCTTGGAATTGGTTCCTACCTTGTTCAATTTTGCATATGATATTAGAGCCATGTGTAGTGGTTGATTGGTAAAGATTCCATAATGCAATCCACCCCTTGATTCATGGACTATCCAATTTTCAACATGGTAAAGGGTGTTTGTCATAAAAAAGGAATGTGACTTAGTGGTATGGTTGAGAAGCCTACCATCAAGTCCAATTTTTATCAGAAACATCAATCTCTGTCACAATGAATATTATTCTATACGATGCATCCATTCATATAGGTCCTAATGAATCTTCTTATATATAACTCATAAATGTGGTATAGATGAAATCCCTTGCCCATAGTAAAAATCAATTTAAGAGAGACTAAACCTGTGCACTACTCTCTCCAATTTTCAACATGGTATTAGCACCAATTAGTGCAATTGATTGGTGATGGGTTGGTGATGAGATTTCCTAGGACAAAATGTGTCTTCAAATGCATTGTGGAAGATATATGTCCACACCTTGATGTTAAACTGGTGTAGGGTAGCTATCATTCGCAATGGTCGAGGGAAATTCCTCGATAAAAGTGCAAAATGCAATCCACCCCTTGATTCCTAGTCTATCCAATTCTCAACATGGTAATGTGTGCTTTTAATGAAAAATCCATGTAGATTAGGTGTATGGTTGAGCATCCTACTAGCTAGTATAATTTTTACATAAACTCAGATATCCATTAATCTAGGTAACAATTAATCATGTTCTTTCCAATGCATCCATTCATATAGGTCTCAATGAATCTTCTTCGATATAGTTCACTAATATGTTAATACAACCAAGTTTAGCAGTTGATTGGTAAAGGGTTCCTATCTTAGATATGCAATACACACCTTGATTGAATGATACCCAACCTGGCCAATTTTCAACATGGTAAGTGGTTCCTATCATGAAAAGGGCATGTAGCTCGATGGTAGGTAGAGAATCCTGATAGCCGGTCCAATTTTAATAGAAATTGGGATATCCATTAATCTAGGTGACAATGATCCCTCTTCTATATAATGCAACCATTAATATAGGTCCCAATGAAGTTTCTTCTATGCAAACCATCAATGTGGTAAGCATTATTCCACAATAAAAACAAATAAGAGGGACAAAAACTGTGTACTAGCCTATCTAATTTTCAACATGGTATTACAACCAAGTATTGTGGTTGATTGGTGGTTGCCAGAAATCCTAAGCCAAAGTTTAGCTGGTGAAACACAGTCTACCATGATAAATCAAAAACTAACTTATGATTTCAATCAGTGGGAATGCAAGTTCGAAAACTAAAGTAAAAAACTCAATCCTTTTCTGCTGACCTGGACCATACTAATCAACAACTCGCCATACATGAGATTCACAAGACTGGAGACCATTCTCTTTTTCTCAATACTAGTAAAAGCAGTAATAAAATATAGTTTCATATTTTTCTTTTAGATGACCATGCACCATGAAAATTACAAATAAGAGCATGGTTACTAGAGTATCCCATTTCATATGCAACAATTTCTTTCTTGACTGTGATTGTGGAATTCCTAGCTTTAATTAGAAGACTCATGTTCAACTGTTTTTCTAAGGTTGTGGAATTTTTTCTTGTGCAATCAACTAGAGAGGGGATTGCATATTATGTGAATGTTCTATTTTTCATATAGACCTTAAAAAATATCCACTCTAAAGATGTATATTAGGGCACTTCCTCAAAGATTAGATCATATCACTTTCTCTATAAGGTGGCATTTGTATATTGCAATTATTTAACATATGGTGTGTTCTTTAACGTGTAGGTAAATAAACCACTTCACATTTATAACAAAAATACTAAGGATATATTTATGGTCTCATGTAGGTGTTTATCATGGATCAGAATATTTTAGTGAGTGTAAGGGTCTGTTTGTTAATAAAAAATATGTTTGCATTTGTTGTTACTTGTTGAGTTTTGAATTATATTCACATTTTCCACTATTTTAGTTATCTCTAGTATTGAGCTTTGGGTTCTTGTTTTGATAAAAGAGTGATTGCATTTTTTTTTGGTAAGATGCAGAGTATCTACTCCTATGCACAAGAATATTCATAGTGATGGAGACATCTTAACTCATGGCCACCATATCGCATGTTTAACGAAACAGTAAGAAAAACCATATAGACTAGAACCTTAGAGGGAGTGGTGAACCAAAGAGACTATGTACTGATATTTGCATCTGCTTGGGAAATGGGGTTATTGACTGGTAACATCCTAGCTCTCTTAAGTGTGCCCCTTTTCCCCTTGTTCTTTTCATTCCTCTTGTTGGAGACATCTACCATCATACACACTCTTTCGGTCAAATTGGCCTAGTTAAACCACTATCCTAAGTTTAATTGACATCAGTGGAGCATTAATTGCCATCATTCAGTCACACCCACGCCTACCTACAGTCAAGGAGGCTAACTAAGCCTTCTCCTACAGTCAAGGAGGCTAACTAGAGCACTCCGGGGGTGATCTGAGTGATATTAATGCACCTAATTGCTAACTGGTGGTTACATTCAGTTCAACCAGTCAGTTACAGTCAGTTAAGGCGCCTCCATTCATTAAATATATTATTTAATGATTATTTATTATTATTTAATGAACTAGAGTCAACAAGGCGCCTCCACCAACTTCTGATGGTCAGTTCAGCTTCATTTAACTTCATCAGGGTTCATTGGAGTCATGCAGGACTAGCACTTGATGGTTGGATTTCTATGACATGTGTTTGATCTCCTTTAGTTGAGATTCAATCATTTATTGCACTCCGACTTCAGTTAGGGTTTGGTGAGTCAATTAGGGTTTTAGTCAAGTGGTTAACTAAGTGGCATTGCATGGCAAAGAGTCAGTTAAGCTAGACTCACTCATTGAATTCGAATTGTCCCTTAGGTATTCGAATTCTTCATGGAGTTAAGCCATTGCTCAGCATTGGTATTGTAACCCTTTATTGTTTATTAAATATACAGAGAGGATACCAATTCTAGATCCGATTATTTCCAATTCATGAGTATTTGTTAATTATTCTTTGATGATTTTGATTCCTAGTTCCTAGATCATGTGCAAGAATTAATACCTCTAACCCTTTCTCTGATCTCTGGTGGTGTTTAGCAGGCAGTAATTGCTTTCATTAATTTTTGGAAGCTCTTTCAGGATGGTGCAGGTTGAATGAGAAAGTATCTGGCATTTTTTCTCCTTGATAAAATCATGTATGGGGTGGGGTTCCAAATTCCAATTCCTTGTGAATTTAGTTATTGTGAGTTGCAGCTCTTTTGGATTGAACCTTTTCTTCCAACTTCTTGATATTTTGGATTGTGTTGGTTTTGTATCTACTAGTGAACTCTTATGCTAATGTGAAATACTTTAGAGTTGCGTCCCTGTGTGCGAGTCCTTGATAGTAGAGCCAAATAGTAGAGAAGCCCCTTGGCTAGACATGATGGAAGATACTTACCTAGTCACCCCTTTCAGTCATACACTAAAACTTTGTCTCCTCATTTTGTCACTTTGTTAACAAGGGAGGGTGAGAATATGCCAGTAATTGTTGTCTTGATGGAGATCTCACATACAAGTGATCTCATCCCATTCTGAGATGCATCTGAATTTGATCCTGGATTCACTATCATGCATATACAACCCTTGTGGTAATCAAACCCTCCTTTGCTTCCCTCCAAGATTGTGTCACCCATTCTGAGATGTATCTTAAATTGATCCTGGATTCACTATCATACATATATTGTCCTTGGAGTAATCAAACCCTCCCTCCTTAGATACAGGGAGCAACTGATGCCTTCTGTAGTCCTTTGAGATTTTTGGTGCCCCAAATTGTTTATATGTGACTCAACAAATGCTAAGGGGTTTATGATTTTTTATTTCCACTATCTCCTTCATGTTTATGGTTTTAGATCCACTCTAGTTAATCCTATATCTTGAATTAGAGAGAGACTGGAGATCCCCTCAATAAATAACCTACAGATTCTGAACAAACCCCTCGATTAGCTTTCACCCCCTCTTTGGAGCAAAATCTACTTACCTCCAAGCTTATGTTACCCATTCTGAGATACATATGGGTTTTTGATCTGGGATTCACTATCATAAGCATATATACCCATTGGTCTAAACAAACCCTTCTTCTGTAGACCTCGAAGATTTAGGGTGCCCCAAATTGTCTACTTGAGCCTCATCAAGTATTAAGGAGTTCACAAATTTTCTTTTCTTCTATTGCCTTCATGTTTGTGGTTGTAGATCTACTCTAGTTAATCCTTCAAACTCAGCCTGTTCTTGTTCAATTGTATTTTCATGACAATGTTAAATTTTCATGTCAATGTTCAATCTCTAAAAGTGTTTCTTGAATGGAACTTGTTCCACATTTTTTTTCTTAGTAAGCTGCTATTATGTTCCACATCATGATCATCATTGAGTGAGAGGTCTGCTTAGAATGTGAGTACAACCCTTTTTCTTATTATCCTTTTTTTTCAACCCAGACGTTGGTTTTGAAACTCATCTGGTAGGCATTTTGCAAGAAGGGGAAAGTCAAATTTACAATGTAACTCAAAGTCTTGAGAAGGTGAGTTATTTTCTTGTAGAAATGGGTCTTCCTGAATTGTCTCCCTTTTTTTCAACCCAGCCATTGGTTTTGAAACTCATCCGGTAGACATTTTTCAAGAAGGGGAAAGTCAAATTTACATTTTAAATTGAAGTCTTGAGAAGGTGATTTATTTTCTTGTAGGAATCGGTCTTCTTGAATCTTCTGAAGATTTTTTACTTTGCCAATTGGCCTCTATTTTGAAAGACTATGTAGTGTGTATGTGATTATTATTATCTGATATTATTGTCAGTCTTGTCCCTGTTCTTGTTATTCATAGCAGGAAATGGGACCAATCCACCAGTAACACCTTTTTCCATGATTCTGCAAACAACTTCCCTTTTGTGATTAGTGGAAGATTCCAGGGGTTCTGATCTCTGATTGGACATGCTATAAATATCCTTTCTCTCTATATGAATAGTGTATAAAAAGTTCAAATTACATTACAAATAAAAATTATAAGATACATACTTTAACATATAAATGGTAAGTCCTTAAGTCCTATCATGAAGGATCCTCAGCACTCTTTTGTTAAGCATGTTTGGGATAGGGTAGTACCTTGATTGGTGACCTCCTTTGAAGTCCTAGTGTTGTACTCTCCACCCTTTTTTCCATGCCTTTGAGATGAGAGAAATGCGGGGCTGGGATGATCATGATTGACTAATACACTGGGTTGATCCTCTTGGTTGTTGTGGCACTTTCTTGGGTGGGAAATTGCTACTAGCTTTAGTGACCAATACACTGGGTTGATCTTCTTGGTTGTTGTGGCACTTTCTTGGTGACGCTCTTATATTCCATTGAAACACCAAAATAGGAGACCCAGGTCTTAGTGAGGCTCTTATATTCCATTGAAGAAGCAACGCATCCCAGGTGGGGAGTCAGAGTGGAAGGTGTAAACATGCCATAGGGCCTGAAGGGAATTGGAACTTAAAACTAATTCATATTCAAATAATCAAGGCAGGGCACTTTCACATTCCACTCAAGCAGCATGGAGACATGCTTTATTACCTTACGAAGAAATAGTTTCTTGTAGGGAGTTCAAATGGGGAATATGAACCTCATCATGATTTTCTCTATCCTTTGCTTCATCATAAATGTGCATTTCATGGTCAAGTAAATTCCTTCATTTTCAAAGTCATAAATCTTGATAAGAATATTCCTTTATGCAACTGTGCATTATAAGAGCACTGTAGAATAGCAGTCTCTCCAACCTTTTCGATAGGTTTAGTCAATCTCAAAATCTTACTAGAATCTAAATTTTAGTGTAGTCTTATTTTAGGTGACCATGCATTCTAAGGAAAGTTCATTTCTTATCAATGGTTATTTCTCTCTGTGAACTGTTGTCCAATCATCATGGAAGCTATTTTAGATCCTGTACATCTCAACAACACAGAGTTGATATATATTTTGTTATACCTAATAGTTTGCAAGTTTTTCAAGTTTAATTCATGCTTAACTAGTGGTCCTGCCTTTCAAATAACTAGTATCATCGCCTAGAAGCCAAATATACAACCCTTTAAAGGTTTCTCTAAAGACGCAATGTTGTAGGAGCATGGTATTTCTCTTTATATTTGCAACATGACTCTTTAATTATTGAATCCACTATTAGGTGCCCTTATAGCCAAGGAATAATGATCCACAAAGCATAAATCCTCCATACAAAATGGTACCTTTGAAACAGTAAATGATTCAATGCTAAATACTTGCAATACTTGCAATCCCCCAAGTCAAAATACTTGCAATTCTTTGAATTCTAGGTCTAGAGATCATTTTTGCAAGACATTACGGTGCATAGGAAGTCAAGTCTCTAATTTTGCAAATGATAATCGTTGATTCTCCAGTAGCAATAAGTTTAGGAATCTTCCTAGATCTTAGAATGTTTATCACTTGATTTAAAGCTAAAATAGGCTTCACAATAAGAGAAGAAACCTTTTGCAGTTTGATCACAACCATAGACCTACTTATTATGGAACCTTCTCAAAGAAAAGGTGAATATACTTTGCATAATTTTAAGTTTATTAATTATCAAAGCAACAAGTTGTGTTTTAATTTTGATAGCCCATGATGAGGAACATATGAAACACCTTGAAGATCATGGATTCTTAATATTGCAGTAGATAAGAGGGAAAGTTTTGTTTCTAACTCTTTGTTTTTTATGCAGTGATGGCATTGGGCTTAGAAATCCTTTCAGGAAGGACTCTTCTTTGGACTATGAGAATGATAGTGATGAAGAATGGGAAGAGGTACTCATCACTAAATCTCTTTGGTAAGAGTATTTGCAGTATCTTTATTCGCTTTAGTTACAAGGAAAATTGTACATAGCTCTCAGGAATTAGTTTATCATAAATACTAGTTACTGGTAAGTTGTAATAGTAATAATTATGTAGTTTGTAGATTGATATCTATCATAAATTTGTTTGAATATCATCATTTTCAAGCAATAACAAATTCTTAAAGGGTGCTAGCTCAATGGTAGAGCGCATGTTTAATTATAGGCAGGAGGTTGGTGGTTCGATTCCTTCGTGCCCTGTCATAAATTTGTGACTACAAAAATTACTAAATTCACATATATACGACTATTAGTAGCTAATTTCCTATATCTTAGTCGTATTTAGCTTATTCATTAATATGTTAACATCTAATAGTTTATTTAGTCGTATATTTGGTCATTAATGGTTGCAATCAGTGACTAAATCAGTGATTAAATCAGCGACTAAATCAATGACTAACTCAGTGACTAAATCAATGACTAAATCCATGACTAAATCAATGACTAAATCATTAACTATCAATAACTAAAACAATGACTAAATCATTGACTATCAATGACTAAATCATTGTCTATCAATGACTAAATCAATGACTACTAAGTCAAGCTATTAATGACTAGCGAAATACGACTAGCTATAAGATAGTGAAAATTTGCTACTATTAGTCACCGACTCAAAAATAGTCATTTATAGCCTGATTTTAGTCATTTTTTTAGTCATTAATTTCTCATTTTCTACTAGTGCTAAAGAAACATGCTACAATGTAAATAGACTCGAGGACTAGGTGTGTGTTTCTTATGTAATAATAATGATGAAAATATCACTTATTCGGCTATCTACTGTCCCTACACTTGTTAAGTCTCAAAAGGAATTTCAAAATGAAACTTAAGCATTCGATTTATTTGGAAAGGTAATTTTATAGATTCCTACCTTTTGTTTGCTCCATAGTTATGATCTCAAATAGCTCATTGCTATTGCATTGATTATTCTTTCGAGAATATGAATTTCCAGAAATTCTCTTTCATTTGAAAATAGCTCGATGCCCACTTTCTAGGATACTACCCATATTACACCCTTGTTCTATCTACTTAAGAAAAAAACAATATCAAAGACACCCCAACAAGTGAGTGAACTCCATATTGATAAGACCTTCCCTTAGTTCTTCTTTGATGGTGCTTGTAATATGAAGGCATTAAATAGGTGTGTTTTAGGAGGTCTACTATTTCTAGAAGATAAATAATATTTTTATCTATAATTCAAAGGAAAATACTTGGCTAACCCTCCTCCCCAATAAGACACCAAAGAGACACAAGTACAAGTTGTGGGGATGCATAGAGGAACAGGCATCTACAAAGGTTTAAATAGCCACAAAGACAAAGAATAGATGAACTCAACACTAGTATACTTTTACACATAGATGACAGTCTACAAACTCTAGTTTACAGTTTTGTGCTCTAAGGAAAGATTACAGGTTTTGCTCGAAAGGGCAGTTTTGTTTCAAACAAAATAGAGAATGATCTGGTTTTTTGTATGGCTGTAATGAAACAACAAACTGAAACCCTAAGGCATAATAAAATGATGACATAATCATCTACCACATTTTTTACTATGCAATGATTATAAAATAAGAATGTTATTATATCCAGCATGTGATCCGGATCTTGAGGGCTGAGACCCAGGAGGCTTGGATGCCGAGAGAGGAGGAGAAGAGATAGCATAATGGACATCTATGAGCAAGACACATCAGTGAGATCTAGGATATGAATATCTTAGACAATGAAATATAAAGTATGTAGGCCACTTGGAGGGGTGAGGCTCAAAGACGGTTTCTTTGAGCCTCACCCCTCAAACCATATCAAGAAAAGAGCTCAGAACCAGTAACCCAATAACGCAATAGAATAAGAGAAGTGGGGGATGTCAAAAATCCTTGAATGCTTTATTGAGAAGGCATAGATCCTTTTTATAACATTACTACAATGTGCCTTGGGGCAATACCATGGGTCAAAACCATGGGTTGTGAAATACCATGGATGAGAGAGGGTGGCCTCTCCGTTTAATGATTTTATGATGACTGAGAGCGTGTGGCCTCTCATTAAATGTTTTTATGACTCATACATATGAATTTAGACCATATTCCCTGTGAAATTCGGATCATTCTTCCGCCCTTAGAAAATGATGGTCCCCATCATTTCATACTAAAAAGGGACCCGTAATTACAATGTGTCAATTGCCAATGAAGAGAAGGGTTTTGTGTGGTTAACACATAACCGTGGGTTTTTTGTGGTTGACCCATAACTGTAACTGTGGGTTTTGTGTGGTTGACCCCAAACCATGGGTTTTGTGTGGTTGACCCATAACCATAACTGTGGGTTTTGTGTGGTTGACCCCTAACTGTGGGTTTTATGTGGTTGACCCATAACCATAACTGTGGGTTTTGTGTGGTTGACCCCTAAACATGGATTTTGTGTGGTTAACCCATAACCATGATTACAATAGGATTTCATAAAAGTAAAAAAAAAAAGGTCTTTGGTGAAGTTGATGTCTCACTACAAATCCATTCATATATTTTGATGCATATGATGAAATTGAATTCCATTGAAGACCCATTTGAGATATTGAAGAGACATTTTCATCCATATAACATACTCTCTTTATGGTGGCCCAAGGAATGAGAAAATGGTTTCCAAATCTCAAGGGACGCGTGTGCACTGGTTTTCCAGACACATATTGCTTCAATCGATGATATCTCTCAAACCAGAGATCCAAATGAAAAACCATGAGATACCCATTTTAGATAATGGAAATATATTTCCAATGAGATATGGTAGAGCCTTTGATATGTTTTTTGGAGTCCACGGTACTTGTTTGAAGTTCCGGTACGTGAGGTCGCACTGTGTACAAACATAGATTGCTTCAAACAAGCATATCTCACAAACCAGGAAGGTAAATGAGAAACCGAAAAATACCCATTTTAGATGACAAAAATATATTTCCAAAGAGCTATGGAAGAGCATCTAAAACTCTTTATGCAAGTTGCATCATCCGTTTGAATTTTGTAGAGGACCATAAAGGATGCCAAGGGTTTGTAGAGCAAAATCATATGTTGTAGAGATCATGGAACTTCCTCTTGAAACTTTGATATCCTGTATTGCCTGAGGACCAACTATGATGCTTACAGTGTATGGCCCAGCAATGGACTCTGAGTGTGCCAAAAGGAGGCTGAAAATCTCTATATATCTTTGAACCCGAACTATGCTCAAACCCTCATTCCCATGGAGAGCGTACCTGCTTTGATACCATTGATCCGGATCTTGGGGGCTAAGATCCGAAGGCTTGGATGCCGAGAGAGGAGGAGAAGAGATAACATAATGGACATCTATGAGCTAGACACATCAGTGAGATCTAGGATATGAATATCTTAGAAAATGAAACATAAAGTATGTAGGCCACCTAGAGGGGTGAGGCTCAAAGACAATTTCTTTGAGCCTCACCCCTCAAACCATATCAAGAAAAGGCTCAAAACCAGTAACCCAATAACGCAATAGAATAAGAGAAGTTGGCGATGTCAAAAATTCTTGAATGCTTTATTGAGAAGGCATAGAGCCTTTTTATAACATTATTACAATGTGCCTTGGGGCAATGCCATGGGTCAAAACCATGGGTTGTGAAATACCATGGATGAGAGAGGGTGGCCTCTCCGTTTAATGCTTTTATGATGACTGAGAGCGTGTGGCCTCTCATTAAATGCTTTTATGACTCATACATTTGAATTTAGACCATATTCCTCGTGAAATTTGGATCATTGTCTTTATCTAGTCTTCCCTAGTGAATTTAACGTAAACCAATATCGCCCGGTAGGTTTTTCTCAAATATGTGAAATCCACTCCAATAGAATATAATATTCAAAGTCACGAGATAATAAGTTGTACATAATACCATTGGATATATAGCTGGTGATAGAAATTTGGCGTTGGTAGAATGGAAAATTGGTGAACAAAGAGACAAAGGAGCATTCTCAATGGTGTTAGAATGATAATATATGTTCTGTATACTTATTATTCTAATATTATGTATCGTGGACTTGACTTCAATTGTTCTGAGTCCGTGAATGGTATCTTATTTTTTCCTGCTTCTATTCTGTTTTGTTTGTATAATGTAGATGGTTGTCAAATATTCCAAAGACCTGTGTATAGAGGTTCTCTCAATGTAATGGAAGTGAATATTTTCTCTCCATACAGAGAAGAATACACTGTAGTTTCCAATAAGATAGGTCGGCTACACTGTAGGCATTTGTGTAAGTTATGAGGAATAGTTGTTGCATGTCTCTTTGGAAATATGATTCAAGTTGGTAACTGAAATGTTGTGTAAGCTACAAGTAATAGTTTTTGGAAAAGAAACTTACTAAAAAACTATGAATCACTCAAATAACTAACTAAGTCACATGATATTACATTCTTCATCAATGACATCTACATATGAGAAAAAAAAAGTCCAAACAACAAAACAATGAAACAACCTTTGATTACAGATAGAAATTGTTGGATAAATATTGGTTTTGCATGTACATAACATAAGGTACTTAAATTAAATTTTGCATGTACACAAAATTTTGCAAAATTTAGAAATGCTTGACATAACATATACTCTGAAGGTACTTACCTTGCCACCGTGAAGTCTCCCCCACTACCACCACACAGCCTCCAGCACCACCACAAATTCGCGAAGCCTCAAGTACTGCCACCACGAAGCCACAAAGCACCACAAATATACCAACGCAGACACATGTAGACCAGGCCAAAACAGAGGAGGATGTAGGAAAGCCAGATGTAGGCAAAGCCAACACACATAGAGGCCAACACACACAAAGCGGCCAACACATGCAGAGGTGGCCAACAATCCACCAGGATCCCAACACACACAGATTCTGACACAGGCGAAGCCAACACATGCAGAGACAGACATAGAGGCCAAAACACTTAGATGCATCCAACACATGCAGAGGAGGCCAACAAAGGCAGAGGTGTCCAACAATCCACCAGGTGTCCAACACAAAGAAAAAGGCCAACACATAGGCGAAGGAAAAAAATCCACCAGGTGCAGGAGGCCAACAATCCAATAGGCGGCCAACAATCCACTAGGTCCACAACAATCCATCAAGTGGCCAACAATCCACCAGGTGTAGGCGGCCAACAATACACCAGGATTCCAACACAAAGGCGAAGGCCAACACACATGCAAAGAAAAAATCCACCAGGTATAGTACAAAAATCCTAAACGACAAAATTATAAACAATTGCATCGGCTAAAATATATATATTTTTTTTCAGCTGAAATATTGTTGGGCCGAAAACATTGTTCGACCGAACAACCTTTCGGCCGACAAAATGTTTGGCCAAAAAAGTATCTGTCGGACATTATTTTACCGATGATACTTACAAATTTCGCTTAATGAGGTTCCCCATTAGTTTTAACATTTGGCCAAAATAATGTTTTGGCTAAAAGTTTTTTTCATTTGTTCGGCCGAAAAATTTAAATAGTTTGGCCGAAAAACTAAAATAGTTCGGCTGAAAAAAATAGTTCGGCCGAAAGTGTTTTAAATGTGGATTCTGAAATTTGATTCTCACAAAATAGACACACAGATTCATGTTTTCACCTGGAATCTATATCCTTATGCCCTAACTAATTCTTTTAGCCATCCAAGGATAGGAAGGATGCCTTAAAAAATCGCACATGACATCTCATAGGTATATTTGGACTATGAATATGGATGTTAGTGGAATTAGGTGGTTTGAGCAGCAAGTATGGGACCTCCGAGACATGATTGAGGTAATATGCCCATGCCTTAGGCCATAAAGGATTATTTGAGGCACCCATGTTAATTAACAAATCCTTGAAGCACCACACATGACCTACTCAAGGTATGCTTAGTCTTGAAGAAAATATGCACATGCCTTTAAGAGGTTTTGAGCATTATATATGGGTATTATGGATTCAACTTAGCCAAGGGAGGAAATACAAGACTCGGTCCCTAAAGAATATTTTTGGCATCTATGGCTATGCATGTGCCTTACTCATTGGCCCTCCCTGCCTTTGTATTTCCATCTCTCTCTCTATCTCTATGTCTATGTGTGTGTGTGTCTTTCCCCCTCTCTCTCTTTATCTCTATGTGTGTGTGTTTCCCTCCCTCACTCCCCATCTCTCATGACCTCTCTCCACCTTCTTTATACATCCATCACTATCCCTTCCTACATCACTCTCTCTCTCTCTCGCTCCCCCCTCCCCCCTCTCTCATTTTTTCTAACCCCTCTGCCTCTCTCTCACACACAATCTATGTGTGTGTGTGTGTGTGTGTGTGTGTCCCTCCCCACTCTCTCTCTCTAACAACATCCCTCTCTCTATATCTCTATGTGTGTGTGTGTCCCTCCCTCACTCCCCTTCTCTCATAACCTCTCTCCACATTCTCTATACCTCCTTCACTGTCCCTCCCTCCATCACTCTCTCTCTATCACTCACCCCTCTCTCTCTATCGCTGACCCCCCCCTATCTCTCCCATGAAATCTATATGTGTGTGTGTCCCTCCCCATGCTCTCTATCTATATCTGTGTGTGTGTCACTCCCTCACCATGTCCCTCTCTCATAGCCTCGCTCCACCTATATACCTCCCTCACTATCTCTCCCTCCATATCACTATCTCTATCATTCACCCCTACCCACTCTCTATTTATCGCTCACTCCTACCTCCATCCCTGCCACACAATCTCTATCTGTGTGTGTGTCGCTCCTCCCTCTCTCTCTATCTCTATGTGTTTGCGTGTGCCTCCATCACTTTCCATCTCTCTTAAACTCTCTCCACCTTCTCTATACCTTACTCACTATCCTTCCCTCCATTACTCTATATTTCTCACCCCTCCCCTTGTTGATGTAATTGTAACTTCGGAATGTATTCACTTGTATTTCTTATATATTGTACCTCGAAGTTTATTCTGGGAAGTGTTTGTAATGTAATTGAGTCATGTCTTGCCCCGATGTTCCAATCACGAGTTTCTATAATGTAAACAAGTCATGTCAAGTCATTGTGAGTAACCCTCCTATTGATCAAGGGTTGAAGTACCCGCAGTTGCGGGGCCCTAGGGTTTTTAGACTCACCTAGTGAAGTCGGCCCTAGTGAGTTATTGTCAAGTCGAGAATTAGTATAAATTGTTATAGCGGATTTCACCACACTAGGTGAATCACACATTCTATGGCCTTCCCCTGTCCCGCTACAGACTCATTAGCCCCTATGGACCACTTTTTGTCTTTTGATGTGTCCTTGATCATCCCTAAAAACATAAGAAAAGTGATATACATGGATTTTACCCCGATAACCGCGTACATACGCAAATATTCCCCCTATAGTCGCGTACATCGGGATGTGTGCATAATCCAAATCCTTTTGGAGCATTCCTTGACTTGGATCCGACTCATATGACTCCTGGCCTTCCATATTCCTTGAGATCGCACGGATTCGACCTTTCAGTATCCCTTTGAAAATCTATATAAGGAACCCCTTGAGACATTGAAAGCATAAGAGAGAATTGAGAGTAACGAAACTATAGTCCATTGTTGCCAGAACTTATGCTTGAGTCTGCATCCCTTTGTCCCTTGGAGCACTGTTGTGTTCTTCCCAAGCTTGCCTTTTGCTAGTGAGCTTGCTATCTGAGTGATGGAGGATTGAGGTGGTGGAGGCCCAAGTGGGGGATTCATTTTCTTTGGTTCGCAGACGTGCTGTCAGAGGTTGTCACTTGTAATCTTTGATTTATATTAATATAAATATCTTTTCCTGTCCATTAATGTGTATTTGAATGAATATTGTATCCATTGGAATATGTCAAATGCTTTTATATTATTGATTATATATGCTAGAATAGATCTAACACCATGATATATAGTATGCTTGTATTGTTTACTTGTTGTTGAGGAAGTATTCTATCAATTCAAGCTGAAGATTGGAAAGCTCAGCGGGAATCTACTTCAACCGTCTGGAATAAGGTATGAGGTTCGATCCTTTAGTGTTAGACATTTTATTTCTATTGCATATTGGGAAAGATTGATTTCTGGAGTCTAGCTGTCTGTTGTGGTACCCCAAGCCATAGGAATTTCTCTCCGTAACAAAATTGGTGACTCTACTGGGGAGTTCCTAGTAATTGTCCTTTGGGGGTTGATTTCTTGGCATTCAATGTATTTGAATTGCTCTCTCTCTCTTGTTTCTATGTCGGGTATGGGGGCATGTATGCCTGGTAGAGCCTAATTGGTGTGAATTTAGTCTCAGCCTATCTGTTTGCCTTGGATTTGTGCATCTTTTTCTTCCTGTACGCGGGTTTGTCACTTACAGTCGTGTATACACGCGGTTTCCCCTGGGATTTTCGCGTATACACGCGGGTTTACTGCACACAGTCGCATATACTCTGGTTTTTACCTTTTTGTGGAAGATAGTGGATTGTTAGGTGAATTCTGTTAGCTGCTGAGTCTCCTTTGGCACTGCCTAAGTCTGTTAATACCTCTGTTTCTGACCAGAAATGTTTTTTTAGCCTAAATTTTTTATTTTAGGAAAGTTCTTGTCATTGCATCTTTGATTTTTTGTTTGAGATTAGTGCATTAGAGACCTTTTACCTTAGTACTTTGCTGGAATGCTATTTATGTGTGCTTGCAGAGTCTGGGGTGGGTAGAATCATTCTTTTGCTTTGTGTATCTCTTTATTTTCAAAAAATCCAAAAACATTTGCTTATCATCATGCATTGCATTTTGCACTTTGCATTGTACTTGCACTAGATCTAGATTTGCATTGGAGTAATAGTTAGGACTTCATATAGGGAAATTTGCATTCAACATTTGAAGAAGAAATTGTGCATTGCACGTAGTACGCATACCCTTTTTTCATGGACACAATGCATTTGCATTGATTGTTAGGTGTGCATTTTGCTTCTTGTTGCGTCATAACACCATTAGTTGCACG
>LPNX010298347.1:0-47648 GCA_001517045.1 Pseudotsuga menziesii
AAGAAGCCCATATTAAGACGCTTATGGGCAACTATCCCGAAAAACTTATGTTGGCAACTATGGCTAGCTCGAAACCGAGCCATCTTCAAGGATCAAAAGGTAATTCCCGCTCAAATCACAGCTAGAACCATTGGCATGATAGCTGAAAAATTTGCCTCTAATAGCATTAGCTTCCCTCAGCAAGAACTCATCCCTGATCACCTTGCTAGCTGGTGCAAACTTTTTTTAAAAGACAACTGCTCCCTTCAGTCCAATTTTGTATCAAAAAGGAATTCCAAACCCATCCAGCTTCATCACTGGGAAGTGAGACTAACCAACATCGAATTTCAGGCTTGGCTGCTAGCCAAAAACTCCTATTCCTTGTTTTTTGATGGGGCTTCGAAATGCAATCCAGGGGTGGCAGGTGCGGGGGGGATCCTAGTGGATCCCGGAGGACAAGTGGAAC
Organism: Pseudotsuga menziesii; assembly: GCA_001517045.1. Lineage (NCBI taxonomy): Eukaryota > Viridiplantae > Streptophyta > Pinopsida > Pinales > Pinaceae > Pseudotsuga > Pseudotsuga menziesii. The sequence continues at coordinate 446 of LPNX010298347.1, forward strand.
ATCGATTCGCTTGGGGTCTTGGATCGAGAACTAATAATGAAGCAGAATGGCTGGCGCTCCTCTAGGGTCTACAACTCATTTGGACCAAAAAACTCCAAAAAGTTCTGGTTTTCGGCGATTCAAGACATGTCATCTATAAGATGATTAATGGGTATCCTACAGGAGACATTAAATGCCGTCGATTATATAAAAAGGCTTAACTTCTCCTATCCCAGCAAGTTGAATTTTACCACATTCTTCGCCAGATCAACAAAGAAGCAGATGCGATGGCAAATGTCGGAGCTAGTCTCCCACAAGGTCNCCAAGAAGCAGATGCGATGGCAAATGTCGGAGCTAGTCTCCCACAAGGTCAGTATAGTCAGGATGACAACCGTCCCATCCTCAAAGTTATTCCATGAAAAGGACCATAAGGAACCTTCCTCAAATCAAGAACAGACAATTTGTCGAAGAAGATCTCCACCATTTCAAAGATCATCGAATAGTGATATTGGTTCTATCCTTCCTTAGCTCTTTGCTCTCCTCTATCTCCCGCCTTATCCCTCCTCCTCCCTCCTTACCCCTTCTCCCTTTTCCTTCCTTATTCCTCCCCCTCCTTCCCCTTTTCCGGCCCCTTTCTTCTAGCTCCTTCCTCCCTTCCAGCCGTCACCTCCTCCATCGGTTTGGCGGTCTCCAGCATTTAATTCTCCGTCGTATCTCGCCCTTTGTGTTGGCCGCATGTACTGCCTTCCTCCCCTCAACGGATGAGCATTTAACTCCCCTCCGGCGTTCAATTAAGAGTCTCTCTTCCTCGCACGATCGAGGCTCTTCCTTCTCTGTCTCCATGACGAATTACAGCATTATTTCGCCTCAAGCCTTAGTTGAGGGCCTGTTAATAGCCTCTCCCTTTCTCCTGCAAGAAGCCGATGCAATAGGAATTGGGAGCCCACAGGTTTCTTCTTGGCCGGCACAGCCCCTAACCCAAGCTTCTGTCAATGAAAATCTCTCCCAGCTAGCCCTCTGTCCGTTTCGTTATTCTTCTGCTCTCTGGGAAAGTGGTTCTGAGGTTGACAACGGGAGTGAGTCTGGTCACCAGCAAGCATTGCAATATCGGCTGTCTCTCCTGGCAATTCCGTCCGACCCTGGTATTATGGCACACATGGGGAATAATCCTGGCTTGCAGGACTTTATGAAGAACCTTCGAAGGGTTTATGAACTGACTGCTATAGGGGTGAAGGAGAATAGAGACTCAGCCAAGGAAATAAAGGGGTTGAGTGAGACCATTTGCAGGATTTCTCAGGATGTCAGTGACAATGGAGCCCGCACCAAAGATTTGGATAGCAACCTGCGTGAGCTGTTGGGCAGAGTTGAGCGTATTGAAGCCGATCTCCAAAGGCTTGTTTCAATGAACCAGGAGAGCAGGGTAAACAGAAATAACACCTCAACCTCCCAGCCCATGGAAGAGGAATCAGTACAGCTGCCTCGCCAGCTTAGAGGCAACTGATTTTCTTTGTCTGTCTTTCACTCAGTTTAGCAAGGGGTTTCTTTTCAACATTTTGTATGAATGATGTTTTTCTGCACTCTGTTATGTAGTCAATTTGTGAGGGTTTTTACAACTCGTTTAGTTTGCAGTTCAGAAGCAATTTTATGTTCTCTGTTTTGGGAAATAGACTCTGTTTGGTTTGTTGTTTATGAGCCATCCCGGCTATATACCTCCCTTCGGATATGTAATGAATGGCTGTGCACAGCCTGTTAATACAACCCCCTTTTTCTGTTTCTGTTAAAAAAAAAATTCTTGACTTCCATTTCTTGTATAAATTCAATGCACTGGAGGGTTGAAAAGATGGATTATCTCCATCCTCGAGGATGAAAAGCACCAATGATTTTAAAATCTATCACCTCTCTCCCTTATAATGGGTGAATGATTCACTAGTTTCAAACAATTTTAAAGTCTTCCATCTAGTTTAATCCCAAGAACTCAACATAATATGTATTCCTAACTGTGAAATATTACACCACTATATATTAATAATTTTCTGGTGCCATCTTTCATGGGAAAAAAAGGTGGAAGAAAAAGTTTGAATTGGCTTCTATTGGTGCTTGAACTCATGCAAATGATCTAAAGTAGTTATGGGCATGTCTAACAACAAAAAGAAACCTCCTATCCATATTCTAGGTTGGATTATGCAATTGAACAGTAGTTTTGGGCGTGTTTTAGCAGCAAAGAATGAGCAGAAAGCCAATTCTGGGCTAATTGTGTGAGCTGGGAAGCAATTATGCTATGTTCTGGGTGAAATTTATTGGTGTCCATTTGGCATGTCCTATGGATCACTACTCTATCCTATTCATGGAAAAAGAGATATAAAGCAACTTTTAGGATCCTAAAAATGGTTTCAATTGAATGGATTTCCAAAGTTTTTTAGAATACTAGGAAGCTCAAATTTATGCTAAGTTTCTTTCTAGGAGACTACATTGTGTCCTCTACTATTACAACTTAGTTAGATATGATTCCCTTCCTTATTTTGGTGGTAAGAGGAAATTTAGTGATGTAAAGGATTAGTATTTGTAAATTATATTGACTTATAAAGCTAAGCCTTTTGAAACAACAACAAAAACGTATTTACTAGTTTCATCACACCTCCCCTCTTGGCATATATGACATAGACATTTACAATTTGAAATATGCATCTCTATGAGAATATTTGGAAAACCTTCTGGTTATCTTTATAATTTTATTTCCTGAATCTAGTTATCTAGGTAGAATTGGAACTTGATATTCTAGGAAACCATTTCCTCTTCAAGATGGGCTGGAGACACCATTAAATAAGCTACATGGAAATCAATCCCCTTTTGTATTCTCATAATTCTTTAAACAATCATTGTCTTAGCGATTTTCTCTTCCATCTCTTGTAGTATCTTGAGTCCCAAAATTGCATGGTATTTTAAGTGATTCCAACTTAGAGGGGTTATGTAAGGCCTTTCATATATAAAATCACATGGAGACATGTGGAATTATGAAACCTATTATTTTATACAAATTCTTTCATGGAAAACAATATATAAAGCAACTTTGAGGATCCTAAAAAGGGCTTCAATTGAATGGATTTCCAAATTTTTTGGGAATATTAAGAAACTAAAAATTATGTTAAGTGCATTTCTACGAGAGTACACTATGTCCTCTACTATTACAACCCAGTTGCATATGCTTTCCTTCCTCACTGTGGTGGAAAGAGGAAATTTAGTGATGTAAAGGCCTACTCTTTGTACTTTATATTAACTTACAAGGATAATCCTTTTGCAACAACAAAAGGGTATTTATTGGTTTTAGTAGTAATCCCCACTAAGCATATAGGTCACATACATTTCCAAAATAAGATATCCATTTCTATGAGAAGAACAAAAAACCCTATGGTTAAATTTATGGTCCTATGACAAATATTTCTTTTAATTGGTAAATGGATTAGAAATCTTTGTCCTATGACAAAGATGACTTTTTAGATAGGTCTATACCATTTTTACAGCACTATGGAGAATTATGGGTTTTTTTTTGGCCTCAAGCATCCCTAAAACAACATTCATTTCTAATTCTCAGCTGATTGTGGGCAAAGACAACATGAGAGTAACAGATATGGGAATGAAAACAACCATAAATCCCAAACCTTGACATTATATGAAGTGTTCTGAGCCTCTAAACAACATTTTGTGAGCAGTTCTAGCCTCTAGGTGCATTACAAACCTCAATCAGTAGTACTAACCGTTCTAGGCATGTATAGCAGCAGAAAGCAGCCTCCTATCCATATTTTGGGATGACTTATGCAATTGAACAGTATTTATGGGTGTGTTTTATCAACAAAGAATGAGCATAAATCCATTTCTGGGAAAATTATGTGAGCTGAGAAGAAATCATGCCTAGTAATCATGCCAAGAACTATCCCAACACAGAGCCCACGAATCATGCCAATACGTAGCCCAGTTTAGCTTAGCAAACTCATGCTCAAAAACACTAGGAACTAGCCCAGTTTAGCTCAGCAAAACTCCAATTGGCCACCCATGCAAAAAAGAGGGTAACAGTCCTAAAGTGTTATGTTATCTCATGAAATGATGTTTTTTATTAATATTTTCTAGACTACTATCCATTAATTTCCAATAAATTTTTGTTTGGTCTTGGATTTTTCCAAGATTATAATAGTTTCCTTTCATGGTTTTTATTTTCATTTTTATTCTGAAGAATATGTTTACTAATTGGGAGTTTGTTTCATTAGAGGCTAATGGTTTCTCGGGAGGTTTGGTGATTGGGTGGACCTCTTCTATCTCTCTTTCCAATTAATTTGTAGTACTTTCAGGCCTATGCATGATTTTTGATAGTCACAGATTAGGTAAATAGTTACATATTCTTAATTTTTAAGGCCCATATGGGGGTTGAGAAGAATTTTGGACATCACTGTTGGCCTATGACTAGATGAATTTTTATTGAGGAAATATGGTTGGAGAAAAAGTGCAACTCATTGTAGAAACCACACCTATGGAAAACCTTCTTCATGCCCTAAATTCTGAGAATGCATAAGAACTAATGCCATGCATACTTGTATATTATAGTACCATGCAGTAGATATATTAGGTCCATGCATAGTTTACAATAGCTCAAAACAAGCTTGAGCGGTAGATTTATCATAAAAAAGAATCAAGTAGTCATTGCATTTAAAACAAGAAAAAGGTTCTTATACAAGTCCCCCTTTTTAGCATGGCATTTAAACATAGAATATTATCATGGGAAAATCATTTCAGAAGTAAAATAAAGGTGGCATTACCCACAATCCATTTAGGGTATGGAAGTCCTTATTCTCAAAGTCATTGGTTGACCTTGATGCTTGAAGTGATGGTAAGTGAGGTTTTTGTTGTAAACTCACCTACAGTAAGTTAAAAATGAAAGATTCCTATCTAATTAGAAAATGAAAGAAAAACTTATCCTACAATATTGATGGGAATTTTTTACCTATGGATTCCTCATAAACTGTTGGTTACTCATGCAATGTGAGTGCTAGTTGTTAATGTTTTAGGGGAATTAGGGTTTTACAACAATTTAACGAATTTGTGCTTTAATGGAAATAAAATAAACCAAAATACTAATGTAAAAGTACAATAGTGACAAGGTCATAAAACAACCTTAAGAGTCCAACCAAGGTCACGACTCAACCTTAACAGGATCATAACATTCACAACCAAACACTAGCAGGTCAACAAGGGTTATACAGCCCAACCTAGGCAGGCTCAAACTATCACAACCCAGCCCTAGCAGACTTGAAACAATCACAAGCCATATCTAGCAACCTTAAAATAGTCATGGTCTAGGTCCAATAATCATGGACCAATAGTTAGTATCTCAATAAGCTCATGTGTGAGGTAGAGATCTAAAGAACCATCCATAATTGGTATATTCTAGTCCCATGCACAGAAAGAGAAACAAACCCTTAGATGTCAAGAAAAAGAGAGCAATAACTGCATATCAAATGTATAAAGTGCAACCAATGGCTTACTAACATTCCATCCAATGCACCTACTAGAAACCCTATAGATAATTCTAGTGGTTTGAAAAAGGACAATCCTCTTATCCTGCAATGTATACATAAATGTTCATTTCATTTGGAATAAGAAGCCACAAGAAGTATGCCATATCTTCGAGCTCTATTGGAGGTGATTCATATTATAGTGTTTGGAGGGTTTTTAAATCTTCTTAACAGGTGGGAAAACTTGAGTTACATACATAGGTTATGTAATCATAAGTATAATACTCTATTAGAATCACAAACAACTTACGCTAGTATCATAGTGATGGAAGTAATGGTATTAGTTATATCTATTCAATAAGTGACATGTAGTTAGTGTAATGAATCGAATAGTTACCAGTATTACTATACAGGATAGTACATCCCTATTATAATAACATGAATCCCATTGAACATATTGCTTATATCGTGTACATATATTGTAAGTGTAATCTACGTTAATCAATGTGATATCAATAAACCACTCATATCAAGAGATATAGGTTATCCAGTAATCAGAACCATACTAGACCTTATAAACAAGTGATTTCCCCACGTTATCACCCTCTATTTATCCATAATGAATATGATATGTATATTTCTCGAAAAAAATTCCTTCTATGGACATCAATCCCTCATAATTCCATCCCTCCATTGCTATTCATTCTGGCATATATATGTCTCATTAGAGGAAATTTCAACTCAAAATGGACCTCCTAAAAAAAATTAATAAAATAATATTTATTAATTTTGGAGGAAGAAAAGAAAAAAACTACTTTTTGTTTGTATTTTCGACATATCTCCCCATGTATTTACTCAAATTTCGATCGAGAGAGCTCATTTGATGCGGAATTAAATTCTGCATCCAATGAGTACTCACTCGGCATACTTTCGATAGACCCCTCTACCCCCAAAACAAGAAATACCTGAAAAAACATGATTATGATGTGAGTACCCACTCAGCATACTTTTGACGGACCCCTCTACCCAAAAAACAATAAATACCTGAAAAAATGTGATGATGAGATCATCATCACATTTTTTAGGTACTTCTTGTTTTTTGGGTAGTGAGGTCCGTCAAAAGTATGTCGAGTGGGTACTCGTTGGCTACGGAATTTAATTCCGCATCCAACGAGCTCTCCCAATCGAAATTTGAGTAAAAACACAAGGAGATATGTCGAAAATACAAACAAAAAAAGTAGTTTTTTTTATGATACCTATCCCTAAATTTATATTAAATTTTTTTTTAAGACCTATAGGGTATTTAAAATTTAAAGCAATTTCATTGGCTAACACATGATGACATGGAATTTGAGTTAAAGTTAAAAGGCCCATTTTGAGTTGAAATTTCCTCTAATGAGACTACTGTCCATTAATTTCCAACAAAGTTTATGTGAATCCATCTTTTAAGTCCATGTTTTACTAAGTATACTAAGGGGCGAATAAGGAAGAAGCTACCAATATTTTGGTTGAAGCAGGCTGCAGAACAGTATGTCGCTCTTATTTTTGAACCCTTAAAGTATTGAATTGGAAAATGGATATCCTTATACAAGTGCAAAGCATGATTTGCACAAGAATATTGAGTCTATATATGTGGAGAAATTCCTGACTTCCATTGCTTGTAGAAATTCAATGCACTAGAGGGTTGAAAAGAGGAAATTTAGTGATGTAAAGGCCTAATCTTTATACTTTATATTAACTTACAAGGATAAGACTTTGCAACAACAAAAAGGTATTTATTGGTTTCAATACTTGTCCCCACTAACCATATAGGTCACATACATTTCCAAAATAAAATATTCATCTCTATGAGAAGAACAAAAAACCCTCTAGTTATCTTTATAGTTTTTTTTTAAACTGGTTAATCTAGGGAGAGTTTAAACTTGATCTTCTATGAAACCATTTCTTTATCAAGATGGGATAGAGACACCAATAAATAAAATATGGGGAAGTAAGTTCCCTTTTGTATTATTATAGTTATTTTAACCATTTTTATCTTCCTTTAGTCTAGTCTTCATTTGAGCCAATTTCTCGTCCATCTTCTATAGTATATTCACGAGGACTTCACTTAGTGAACCTCTCACATAGCACGTACGATCGTGGGATATTAAAGAATGCCCTTAATTTTGAGAGATATTGACCCAAAATCTTTTTGTTGAAACCCCCTACCAATACTTAAAACCTTTTCCTCGCCCCTTTTTATACCTCAATCCTTATAAACCACTCTACCCAACCCCACCTTAAACCCCTCATCCCCCCAATACCTACAATATATTGGTTCGATTTTTTATAATTTTAAAACCCACAATATGAACTAATGTGATAGGATATTGGCCAACAAGCAAAGCCCCTATGAGTATATTGTGTCCCAATATTTCCTAGTATTCTAAGTGATCCCAACTTAATGGGGTTATTACCAATTACAAGAAAAGGCATTCTAGAAATATTTGTCCTATGACAAATATTGCTTGTAATTGGTAAACAGATTAGAAATATTTGTCCTATGACAAAGATTACTTTTTAGACAGGTCTATACCATGTTACAATAGTATGCACAATTTCGGGTCTATTTGTGGCCTCAGGCAACCCTAAAATAACATTGATTTCTAATTCTGGGCTGATTGTAGGAAAAGACAACATGAGAGTAACAAATATGGGCATGAAAACAACCATAAAACCTCATTGAGAAGTAAGGTTGTTGTTGAAGTTCAATGAAGTTATTATGAAAAAGAATTTGCAAAAACACTGTTGACATGCCTTGTTTCATAAAAATGTCATAAAGAAATAATGTCTTACTCTGTTGGGTGTGTTTATATAGACATGTTTAATATTGATGCAAGTTAACAAAATTAGGTAATGGAAATTTCAATTCTACATAAAAAAATTATATCAAAATTATAAATACAAAAAATGATAAAAAGCAATATCAAAATGATAAAACCTCAATATCTGAGCTTTTATGGGAAAGTGTGTGGGTAAACATAGTGATAAAACCTCAATCTGGTTTTATACCAGCAATCTAACAACCAGTAACATTAATTGTGGTCATACTCCAACAGTCAAAATGTGAGTAAATTGAATTAATGTTAGGTCTGTGGGCAGAGACAGAGCGAGAGAAGTAGACTTGGGCTTGTTTTGAGGATAGAAGTGGTGGACAGAGTAGACCTGGGTACATTTTGGAAATCTTGGGCTCATGAAAAACCCTATATCAAAGTCCTGGGAACCTAGGCACATAACATAGTTAAAGAGGCATAATTTCACCTGAACTTAGTTGTAACAAGAACTAAAAAACATTTTTGGACAGGTCTAAGTGCATTCTGGGCAGTTAAAAAGGGCATGATAACGAAGTCCTCAGTGAGCCTAAGCATTGTTTCTACCAGCAAATTTCAACCATTTTTTAAACTGAACAAGTTTTGAGGTAATAAACAACAACAGACAATAGTAATTCTGGGTAGGTTGAGCCTGGTTTTGCCTGCCAAACAACAATGAAGAAGCCCCAAATCCAAAGCTCAGAAATTTTTGAGGAACAACAAAAAAAATATTTCTAGAAATGGAGATGGAAGCTGGAAATTGCTAATCTAAGATCACATACATTCTTCTACAACTCAATGTACATAGTGTAGCACCCCCACATAGTTCTTTGTTGATGCTCCTAATTTGACAAAGAGGGACATTCACAGTAGTCTTAAGGAGATACACAAATATTTTTGAAGTCACATATACCAAACAAAAGGAGACCCAAGCTCCAAAACTTCTCATAAAATTCCATATTGTGTATTTTATTAGGTTAAGTTCCATATATATATGGAGCAAACACTTTGTTGTGTTCTACTTGTGTAATGATTCAAGGATTCAACCTAACTGAAGGATCCAAATGCTGCTACAACAATTGCTTCACAATATAACCTGCAAACCTATCCAAACTTGCCATGAGTGCCCCACACAGGTTGAACAATACTCCAAACAAGGCATGAATGGTCACATAGGTAAATCACCCCATATAGGTCTTTCATTTCATACACATGAATCCCTAACACACATCAAACCTGTATTTTTTAAGGCTTTTATGACTATTGTTTATACTTTTGGCACCTTCCCTAATCCAAAAGGCTATATAAAATTTGTATATTGTTATTCTATGGCACACAATGCACTCAAAACCCATCCAAATAGTTTGTAAATGAGAATTGAGTTCTCTTACCATGCCTGCTCATGCCCAAAATTGGACCAGAACTTACCAAAGCTAGTTTTATGTTGTTATTCACCACCTTTTGAGACTAAAACATGCCCAGAAAGGTATTTCAACCCTTATATTCAGCCCATATTCAAATGTTTTGTCTTGTTAATGCTAATTTATAGTTGAAAATGACCCAATATTGGAGGGACAAGGTGGTTTGATTGTGGAGAAATGTGTTTTATTCTCCAAGGGAGGATTCCCATAAATCCACAATCTATTTTTAATGATGTTGGCTTCTTTTATGGTCACGACTCAACCTTAACATGATCAGAACATTCACAACCAAACTCTAGTAGGTCAACAAGGGTTACAACCCAACCTAGGTAGGATCAAACTGTCACAACCCAACCGTAGTAGCCTTGAAACAGTCATAAGCCATATCTAGCAACCTTCAAATAGTCATGGCCTAGATCCAATAATCATGGACCAACACTTAAGAAAACACATACAACTTAATTGGATTTCTAATAACAAGCTGGAAACCATCCTCTATATCAGGTGAATGCTTAATTAAACCCCTAATTATTGTTCCCTTTGAATGAAACAATACAGGGCATGCAATGAAAGGTTGGTAAATGATTTACCAGTCTTTGGCCCTTCATAGTTAGTGTAATGGCTCTCTCGAAATAGACAACTATCTCCCTCTGTTTCCTTACTCGTCGGATGGCCGAAGGATGGACAAAATGATGTGAGAAAGTTGCAACTATCTCCCTCTATTTTGTTACTTGTGGGAGGGATGAAGGAAGGAAAAAATGCTGTAGAGAAAGTTGCAGCAATATACTCTGTTTTCTTACTCGTTGAAGGGTCGAAGGATCAAAAAAATTCTGTAGAGAAAGTTGCGTAGGTGCGAGAGGTAATAAAATATTGAAAGTTGCAGAGGCACGAGAGGTGATAAAAATTTCTGTAGAGAAATTTGCGTAGGCAGGAGAGGTATTAATTTGACAAGGGCCATAAAACCAAACTCAATCATTGAATTCCTTATTTAAAACAAATATATTTTCTTACCTTTATGATGTTACCCATCATTTAATGTGTGTACTTCAACATATAATGTGCCATGTTGTCATGAACTTATAGTTGGGGTATGTAGTTATATTATGATGATTATAGTTTGATGTGGAAGATAGTGTGGAATTAAATTATCAAGGTTGTTCTTCGATATTGCATTGAAAATGCCAGTTGTTTGGTATTGTATGATTTTCTTATCTTGGTTTTGAAGTAAGGAAATTTTCATCACATGTTGAGACTTCCATTATGAGGGAGATATCACAATGATGATGAAGATGACGACGATGAAAACAAGGACGATGACGATGATCACGACAATGGAAATGACAATTATGATGAAGAAGATGGCGATGTTGATGATGATGTTGATGATGTTGATGTAGATGACGATGAAAATGATGATGACGATGATGATGATGACGATGATGATGATGATGATGATGATGAAAATGGAGATATTGATGATGGTGATGATGATGACGATGACGACGACGATGATGAATATGGTGATGATAAAGATGATGATGATGATGAAGATGGTTATGTTGATGATGATGGTGATGGTGATGGTGATGATGATGATGATGATGATAGTGATGATGATGACAATGAGGATGATGATGATGATGGTGATGATGATGACAATGAAGATGATGATGATGATGTTGATGATGATGATGAAGATGATGGTGATGATGGTGATGAAGATGATAATGATGATGATGATGGTGGTGGTGGTGATGATGATGACAATGAAAATGATGAAGATGAATATGCTGATGATAATGATGATAAGGATGATGATGATAAATATTATGACAAAAACGATGGTGATGTTGATGATGATGTTGACAACGATGAAGAATATTATGAGGATGGTAATGGTGATGATTGCGGTGATGATGATGATGATGATGATGATTATGATGATGGAAATGATGATGATCACCATAATCACCACCACCACCACCATCATCATCATCATCATGTTGATCATCATCATCTTCATCATCATGATAATCATGATCATCATCATAACCATTATAACCATCATCACCATCATCTTCATCATGTTCATAATGAGCATCTTCATCATCATGATCCTCATGATCATGATCATGATCATCATCGTCATCATGATGGAAATCATCATCATCATCATGATGGTAATACCAATGATGACGGTGATGATGATGATGATGATGATTATGATCACCATCATCACTTGGCTAGGGTTCTGTTGGCCTGATTTTCTGTACTAGGAAAACTTAGAGAGATTAAACCCACACAAGGAGCTTAGAACAGCTCCCGATGTGTTTGGAATGGAAAAACCTCACAAGTTATGGTCCTGATACCAACTGAATTTATTCTCTTAAGAAGAATGTAAAAATTCAGCAAAAATGTATCCTAATTAAACTACTGTTTGAAGTAAATCCTAACATTAGTTTTTAAGTATAAGTGGTCCTAAAATTTTCTTTCCTAGTGAAAGTCTCATGTTTTCTTTTGGTTTTGTTTTCAGTTTCTGGTTAAAGAACTATTTTAAACTTAAAACAAAATAATCTAATTAAAATCCTATTGAACAGTTATTAAAATTAAACTAAATTAAACTATGAATTAAAAATAACTAACTACCCTATCTCAGCTGAGAGCTAGTGTAACTAATTAAATTTAACTATCTATTGATGATGTATAAATCTGAAAAGAAACAATTTCAAATGAGAAAACTCAATAGCATTAAACTATAACACAATGAGACTGTATAATATTTATGAGATAAGAACAATGAAATAATAAAATAAATTCACTATTCGAACATCATATTTTATCAAAAGATAATTAAAAATTCAACACTTCTATATTTGAATGATATTGATAACTAACCAACTATATATTAAAACATTTGTTAAAATACAAAATGTTTTAACCAATAAATTAGTGAATGACAATATTATTATCATTTATTTACCAAGCAAAGCTTAAATAAATAAAATATGTAATGTTTAAACATCAAATATAAAAATGAGCTCTATTAGAGTAAGCTTTACAGATTTATACAGAAATCATAACAAAGTATGATAACATATCATTAACTGAAAAAGTCAAATACTAAATTTATATAGATATGTGTTTCAAAAACAACAATAAGAAATTATACTAGTTTCATGAAACAATGCTTCTGAGAAATCCAAGAAAGAGATAGCTCCTTTAGTATACCCACAAGTGTAAAATTTTAAAATTGCAGTATAATTCTTTTTCATACAAACTCTATCCCCCCCTTATTACAATAAGTTTCATAATTTATATAAGGCTAATAATTGCCTTTCCTTATTCTATGCAACCAAAATCTAAAAATAAACTATCCATACTACTAACTCTCGAACATCTAGGACTTAGTGTACTTAATTAGCATCTTCTTCAATAGTGCACCTCGCATCTGAATCATCAATTTTATAACTGCACTCTTATCTTCAAATATCAATTTGTCCATGTAGCAGATAAGCATCAACTGATATTTGACACCTAGCAACTAGATCATTTGATCTTGGAACAACTTCATTATCAACTCGCAAAATTTTAATGAGGAGAACACCATCAAAATTGAAACCCATTTAACTATAACACCTGCAAGAATAAAAAAACTATGTATAAATATTCATAAATAATACATTAATGATAAAACCGATAGAATAAAATTAATGATAATCAATGCACGCAAAATCTATGATTATGTGGGCATTCTAATTACCTGTTAAAATCCAAGCATTATAAAACAACGATAACCAAAATTCTTCAACCTGAAATGTGCAAGCTAGTAGCCCTGTGAGCTTCAGATAACTTAGCCTTCAATTTTATAATTTCGGTTTTGTATTGCTCTTCATCTTTCAGCATTTCTTCATTTTTAGACATCAAGGATTTATTTTATATTTTCAAACTAGCCTTTTTCATTTTCAAACTTTGCCATCGGCCAACCCAAGTTAGTAACTCACTCCTTAAATTCTAAACTTCATCCTTTAAAATGATGAAATTTGATTTAGATTTCTCTAGTTTCTCTTTTAATTTGGAAATATGCCTTTTAAATTTCAAGTTCTATGTGACATTTTTAATGATCTATTAGACGAAGAATGGTTTGTAAAAGAAGATCCCCATTTTCATTAAGCTGATAAGAAGAATGACGTTCATCCCTATCTACATAATGGACTACAGGATTATTAATCCCAATCCCCTGTTGTTGTAAATAAATTTATGGGGAAACACAATTCTCTTCTTCACCGATAATCTCGATTAATGGGGAATCCTTTCATTGTTGCATGGTGACATGCATTGAAACAGTGCCCATACTACGGGTGAATCGTTAGGTAAATTCTAAAATTGACCTCTTATGAACTTCTTTGGTTTTGGTAAACACACATCTTCTAACTCTTCAGGATTTTTCATCGGACTGTCATGTATATGCTCAGGTCGAGAAACAAGGGTTTCAAGAGTGCATTCATCTTTTCCAAACATATTATCCAAATTCTGCACTGAAATTTGATTTCTAACCTCTAACATTTCTAGTGTCGAATTTAATCCTAACATAGGGTTAGCAGAAACATAGGATTTCCTTCTCTTACATAGAGTTTTATATTTAAAAGAAGGACAAAATTCATTATGAACCAAGTCATTTCTAGCTAAAAATTGATCCCAATTTTCGCCATTAATTGACAATTGATATTGGACCAAGATTTTAATTAACCCAAGATGGAGAAAACTTTGATCCCGAACCTCAATTGCGTTTTGAACAGCAGTAGCCATTTTTTCTAAACTACTGAGTAAGAAATAAGGAAAATTTAACTTAGATCCCTTTAATGCCATCAATAACCTAATATGATACAGATATACATGAGAAAATTGTCCATCACAAGTTATGAACCGAACTATCAAACGAAATGAGGGTAACCACTGAGGTTTAAAAAATCTTACCATTAAACAAAAATATTCATTAAAATATTCAAGAAGAGGCAACATAAACATTTTCCATTCATCTATTTTCATCATTCCCTTCTTAAACCACCTCTCTCCAACTGGTGGCAACTTGGTTGCTTCAGCTATAAAATCCTCAGAAAGAGTTAACTGTAAATCCCCTATTTGTGCGATTTCACCATTGAAAGACAGAGAAAATATATGGGTTATTTCTACATTATGGCCATTGAAATTATCAAATAATGTTCCCCATCCAATTTTATCAACAAAACAAGTTGCTTCAGGTTCCTTAATAAGCCATTTTGAACCCTCTGGTTCAAACTAGCATAAAGGATCCATTTCACCTATCTCTTATTTTTCCTTCAATTGAGAATGATATGGTGTTCTGAAAATCAAAGGAATAGGTATCCAAAGTTTCATAGACATGAAACTTTCACTCGGTTGTATGGAAAGTCAAAAAATAACCCTGGATGCGTGCCTAAGCATGCTAAGCTCATCATCAAAGACGAATACATGAATGAATCCATCATAATGATCTGATAAAAATCATCAAAGACAAAACAAATCATAAATGCAATGTCATTTTGAAATCGCCTTGATACAAAATATAGTACATGGTTATCAATTCATAGCATGGAAATCGACAGGTGTTAAAATGTACAAAATCTTGTCAAATTCACTCATCTCCAGCTATTAATTCATGATATGATATATCTAATATGTGGACGCTATATGCAACATCATCCTAAGGGATGGGAAACCTTATGGTTATGAATAATTATGGCGCATCAACGAAGGAATCAACAATAACATCAAACATATCTTTCCAATCTAGGTTCACCAATAATGTTCACTTGGAAAATTGATTTGATATTTATTAGAACTGACGCAATGAGTATATAAGCCAAATGTTAATTATGAAACATCATGCCAAGTTTAATGAAGATCAATGAATCAAAATATGATATTTAAAGTTAATCCTTAGATCAAAACCAGTTTTGATTTATTATTGGAAGCATAATATAAAATATTTTGATCAGAGTTTGAAATAGTAATAAAGACAAGGTTTACTTTCTATAAGTATATATAATGCAAATATTATTTACTTACAAATTGTATAAGAAATAAGTTATAGAAGTTTGTAAAGATACAAATGTTCAACCAACATATAAAGGTTATCATATGATATAGAAAAAATAGTCAACCTTAACATATATGTTTGATAATAAAACTATGCCAAATACTTGAAACCAAATCTTTAAATGCAAATTCAAAAGAAATTTTATGAAATGCAAGGGTTATGAATCATTTAAGCCAATTCACTCTAACCAAATCATTTAAAGCAACAATCCATTTGTATTGATGATATATGATCATGAAATAATGAGAATGAATTTAACAGCTGCAAAATGAAAGAACTAGCTTAATTCAAAGTGTTTCCTAAACTACCATGTTGACCACTAACTCTTCCTTCATTGAGAGTACCTTCAGAATCAAATATTCTGAAGGAACTCTTTAATAATTTTTTTTTTAATTAATCAAGAAAAGATCTGATCAATTTATTATGCAATATAGAAAGAAAATTGAGAAGGGTTTTTTCCTGCCAACAAATGGCGACGACCTAGGTGAACCAGTTATCTCTAGTCATATAATTTTCAAATGACTGTATAAACAAAACCTTAAAATCTATTCAAAACAATAAAAAATTCTCAGTCTAATAAAAACCATTATTTGATTTATATTCACAAGTATAATTTAGAATTATTCCCATCTAATATCAATAAATATCTTATTAACCAAGCATGATAACCTAATATGATAGTATCATTCACGAGAACTGCCTAGAATAACCAAGCCGACTTGTGATGAGACCTCTTGTCCCTTAACCTTTTGACCAAGAGCCATCACTCTGATGATCAGAAATAAAGTTATACTAGACAACACCGATGATCATGATTAGGCCAGTTCGTGATGAGACCTCCTATTCTTCAATCAAAGTTATGTTTCTCTTTATTTAGTTTGAAATTTTTAAGTTTTACAAAATAAGAGACCACTACTCAGCATGGTAACCAAATGGAAATGTCAATCACTAATATCACTAGAAAATGAATCAGCTGGCTCATGATGAGACCCCCTATCTCTTGACCTTACGACCAAGAGCCATTATCGGTTTCCTGATAATGTCATGCCGATGATATTTATGATTTTGATCTGATCAGACTATTACTAAGACCTTCTGTCTCTTATTTTAAACTTTAGAATTTTATTGAATGGAACAGATCTAAAATTTTTCCAGATTGTAAACAAAAAATGAGTGATAATAGAAATTCATAAATATTTTTGTAAGTACAAAGTTTTGAAAAGGCATTAATTAGCCATCCTAACTGTCAAAAGAAATAGATGATTGAGGGATAATCTAAACCATATTGACAAATGTTTTCAACTTATGACAGGTTCTTAATAGACTTAAGAAATTCTGATCATTATAAACCAATTTTAGAAGACTTAATTTAACACCATAATTTTAAACTAATGGACAAATGGGGTTAAGCCATAGAGTTTATTTAAATACAATAACCCGCTTTCAAACTTCAAGCAAAATCAAATCATAGCAAACTTTTTTTTTAAAAGAAAGAAATTTAAAATGGATATATACAAATGCAAATATGAAAACTTAGCCCTGAATAAATTAATATCTTACATGGAAAAAAATGAGAGAGCTATGCCACAAATGAAAAGAGAGAATTAGTTTCTATAAGATGAAAAATATGTCTCCCTTTTTCTTTAAATTATAATTTGCAACATAAGGATTTGTTAAAAATAAGAAATATATTTAAATAAGTTAGGCCCTATTATGTAAAAGAAAATAAACCAAAATAAAGAAAGTTAAACTAAATCTTAATTACATATGCACTTACAACTCAAAAGATTTTGGTATTAATGTGCAACATCATTCTTTATTTTCTTAAAAGTTATTGCTTATGATCATAAGAATGTATAAAACATTTTCCCAATTAGGTTGGAAAAGTAAAAGATATATGACTTAACAAGAAAGTTTTAAATAAATATAATTAAAAGCAAGAGAGTCAAAGGTAAAGAAAACATCCGTGAATCTATTGATAAGTGTCACCTCTTGAGATTGAAGTTGACATCATCTTCATAATTGCATTTATTCAAAACAAAACAAGAAAGGGTAAAAATGAAGAAAAACCAATCTAAACCTAAACCTAACTATGTACAAGAGAAATCAATTGTAATGAAAATTAAGTAAAGTGAAATAGCCAATGAAGCCATCGAAGCATTTTAATTCCTGTAAGAAAAGAATCCCTTTCAATTAGTAAAATAAAATGATATGTTAATAATAGAAAATTAGATGCATCATGCTTACCACTAAAATATTTACTTGTATATACAGAAAATAAAACTTTACCATTGAATGGAAACTTCTTGAGGTAAGAAGCCTCAAGCCCATCAGCAACTTTATCATGAAAAACACGAACATATGAATTTATAGGTGAGTGATTAATGTCAATAAAATCGAATGATTGAGAAATTGTACATGATGAATGAGGATCTTTAGTAATCATTGGTTGAAACTGAAGTAAATGATTAGAATATACTGAGGTATCATCCCATATTGTCTTAGACACACCTTCATCAAATGAAAGGGAATTGTGACTAGTTTTAATGAAAAATTCAGTTTCAACAAACTCATTATTTAATAAAGGAAATCCTTCATTTATTGTGAGAGGCGATGAATTAATAAGAGGCATTTCTAAAAGTATATGACTCTCATCTTTGTGTTTATCAAGAGGCATTTCTAAAACATAATATATCATCTGGAAACCCATAAAAATTTTGCGCATTAGGATGAATTTCTAATAGATGTGAAAAATTATCCTGAGAATTACAATTATTAAATAAATTGGGGTATAATGAAAAATAGGTGGACAAAGATAGAAAATTAAAAGTATATGTTGATAACGAATTTTCTTTGAAAACTTTTTCTTCTTTTTGAGTATTTGCATTTGATTTCAAATGTTCATTAACTTCTTCTCCTACAATTAGATCAATATCCTTTACTAAAAAATATGAACTTGATAGATTATCTTGTTTAGTCTTAGAGTTTTATTCTCATTAAGAAAAGATGAATTAGCATTATTAGAAGGGATAATAACATTCTATAATACATTGTATTTTTTCTGATTATATAAGGTGAAAAAAGTTGGACAATATTGTTGATTTATAACATCTAAACTTTGATTAGAATCAATTGAAATATAGTTATGTGAAGAAAATTGATTTTTATCTAATTGATCTAATTCATTTGAAAAAGACATAACCTCATGGAACAATTGAAAAATAGAAGTGACAAGTTTCAAAGGAAATCTGTAACAAAGATTAAAAGATAAAAACATTAATAAAAGTATTCATAAAATAGTTAGATTGTCTTCTAACTATCCCTTAAGCACACATATGATGACGTAGAAGATTAAAGATGTAAAAGATGAAAAATCAGAGAGAGAAAGGATAAATGGTTATTAAAAATAATAGAAAAATAAAACCACTTGTTTTACCTTACCCTCCTTCTAGCGCCATTTGTTGGCTTGATTTTCTGCATTGGGCCAACTTAGAGAGATTAAACCCACACAAGGCACTTAGAACAGCTCCCGGTGTGTTTGGAATGGAAAAACCTCGTAGGTTATTGTCCTGATACCAACTGAATTTATTCTCTTAAGGAGAATGTAAAAATTCAGCAAAAATGTATCCTAATTAAACTATTGTTTGAAGTAAATCCTAACATTAGTTTCTAAGTATAAGTTGTCCTAAAATTTGCTTTCCTGGTGAAAGTGTCATGTTTTCTTTTGGTTTTGTTTTCAGTTTCTGGTTAAAGAACTATTTTAAACTTTAAAAAAAATAATCTAATTAAAATCCTATTTAACAGTTAATAAAATTAAACTAAATTAAACTATGAATTAAAACTAACTAACTACCCTATCTCAGCTGAGAGCCAATGTAACTAATTAAATTTAACTATCTATTGATGATGTATAAATTTGAAAAGAAAAAATTTCAAGTCAATGAGAAAACTAATTAGAATTAAAACTATAACACAATTAGACTTTATAATATATATGAGATAAGAACAATGAAATAATAAAATAAATTCACTATTCAAACATCATATTTTATCAAAAGATAATTAAAAATTCAACACTTCTATATTTGAATGATATTGATAACTAACCAACAATCAGGAATGATACTAGTTTCGTGAAGCAATGCTTCTAAGAAATCCAAGAAAGAGATAGCTCCTTTTGAATACCCACAAGTGTAAAATTTTAAAATTGCAGTATAAGTCTTTTTCATACAAACTCCATCCCCCCCCTATTACAATAAATTTCATAGTTTATATAACAAAGGCTAATAACTGCCTTTCCTTATTCTATGCAAATAAAAGCTAAAAATAAACTATCCAGATTTCTAACTCTCGAACATCTAGCACTTAGTGTACTTAATTAGCATCTTCTTCAATAGTGCACCTACGATCTGAATCATCAATTGTGTAACTGCACTCTTATCTTCAAATGTCGATTTGTGCATGAAGCAGATAAGCATCAGCTGATATTTGACACCTAGCATCCAGATCATTTGAGCTTTGAACAACTTCATTATCAGCTCACAATATTTTAATGAGGATAACACCATCAAAATTGAAATCCCATTTAATTATGACACCTGCAAGAATAAAAAAATTGTGTATACATATTCATAAATAATGCATTAATGACAAAACAGATAGAATAAAATTAATGATAAGCAATGCCAATAGAATCTATGATTCTATGGGCATGCTAATACTTCTTAAAATCCAAGCATTATAAAAAAACGATAACCAAAATTCTTCAACTTGAAATCTGCAATTTAGTAGCCCTGCGAGCTTCACATAACTTAGCCTTCAATTTTATAATTTTGGTTTTGTATTGCTCTTCATGTTTCATCATTTCTTCGTTTTTAGGCATCAAGGATTTATTTTCTGTTTTCAAACTGGCCTTTTTCGTTTTCAAACTTTGCCATCGTCCAACCCAAGTTAGTAACTCACTCCTTAAAGTCTGAACTTCATCCTTTAAAGTGATCAAATTTGATTCAGATTTCTCTAGTTTCTGTTTTAATTGGGAATATGCCTTTTAAATTTCAAGTTCTATGTGATATTTTTAGTGATCAATTATACAAATAACTGTTTGTAAAAGAAGATCCCCATTTTCATTAAGCTGATAAGAAGAATGACGTTCATCCCTATCTACAGAATGGACTACAAGATGTTTAATATCAATCCCATGGTTGTTGTAAAGAAATTTTTGGGGAAACACGATTCTATTCTTCACTGATAATATCGATTAATGGGGACTCCTTTCATTGTTTCATGGTGACAGGCATTGAAAAAATGCCCATACTACGGGTGAATCGTCAAGTAAATTCTAAAATTGACCTCTTATGTACTTCCTTGGTTTTGGTAAAACATACATCTGCTAACTCTTCAGGATTTTTCAGCGGACTGTCCTATATATGCTTAGGTCAAGAAACAAGGGTTTCAAGAGTGCATTCATCTTTTCCAAATGTATTACCCAAATTCTACATTGAAATTTGATTTCTAACCTCTAACGTTTCTGGTGTCAAATTTGGTCCTAACGCAGGGTTTGCAGAAATAGAAGATTTCCTTCTCTTACATAGAGTTTTAGATTTAAAAGAAGGCCAAAATTCATTATGACCCAAGTCATTTCTGCTAAAAATTGATCCAATTTTTCCCATTAATTGACAATTGATATTGGACCAATATTTTAATTAACCCAAGATGGAGAAGCCTTTGATCCCAAACCTCAATTGTGTTTTGAACAGCAGTAGCCATTTTTTCTAAACTACTGAGTAACAAATAAGGAAAATTTAACTTAGATCCCTTTAATTCCATCAATAACCTAAGATGATATAGATATACATGAGAAAATCATCCATCACAAGTTATGAACCAAACTATTCATCAAAACGAGGGTAACCACCGGGGTTTCAAAAATCTTACCGAAAAACCAAACTGTTCATTAAAATATTCAGGAAGAGGCAACATAAACATTTTCCATTCATCTCTGTTCGTCATTCCCTTCTTAATCCACCTCTCTCCAACCAGTGGCAACTTGGCTACTTCAGCTATAAAATCCTTAGAAAGAGTTAAATGTAAATCCCCTATCTATGCGATTTCACCATTGAAAGAAAGAGAAAATTGACATGTAATTTCTACATTATGGCCATTTAAATTATCAAAGAATTTTCCCCATCCAATTTTATCAACAAAACAAGCTGCTTCAGGTTCCTTAATAAGCCCTTTTGAACGCTCTGGTTCAAACCGGCATAATGGAGCCATTTCACCTATCTCTGATTTTTCCTTCAATTGAGAATGATATGGCGTTGTGAAAATGAAAGGAATAGGTATCCAAAGTTGCATAGACATGAAAATTTCACTTGGTTGTATGGAAATTCAAAAAATAACCCTAGACTCATGCCTAAGCATGCTAAGCTCATCATCAAAGACAAATACATGAATGAATCCATCATAATGATCTGATAAAAATCATCAAATCCATAGCAAATCATAAATGCAATGTCATTTTGAAATTGCCTTGATACGAAATATAGTACATGGTTATCAATTCATAGCGTGGAAATTGACAAGTGTTAAAATGTACAGAATCATGTCAAATTCACTCATCTCCAGCTATTAATTCATGATATGATATATCTAATACGTGGAGGCTAGATGCAACATCATCCTAAGTGATGGAAAACCTTATGGTTATGAATAATTATGGCACAGTAACGAAGGCATCAACTATAACATCAACCATATCTTTCCAATCTAGGTTCACGAATAATGTTCACTTGGAAAATTGATTTGATAATTATTAGAACTGACACAGCGAGTATATAAGCCAAATGTTAATTATAAAACATCATGGCAAGTTTAATGAAGATCAATGAATCAAAAGATGATATTTAAAGCTAATCCTTAGATCAAAACCAGTTTTGATTTATTATTGGAAGCATAATATAAAAGAGTTTGATCATAAATTGAAATAGCAATAAAGACAAGGTTTACTTTCTATAAGTATATACAATGCAAATATTATTTATTTACAAATCGTATAAGACATAAGTTATAGAAGTTTGTAATGATACAAATGTTCAACCGACATATAAAGGTTATCATATGACATAGAAAAAATAGTCAACCTTAACATATATGTTTGAACATTTATGTTTGATAATAAAACTATGTCAAATACTTGAAACCAAATATTTAAATGCAAATTTAAAATAAATTTTATGAAAAGCAAGGGTTATGAATCATTTAAGCGAATTCACTCTAACCAAATAATGTAAAGCAACAATCCATTTGTATTGATTATATATGATTATGAAATAATGAGAAAAAATTTAACAGCTGCAAAATGAAAGAACTAGGTTAATTCAAAGTGTTTCCTAAACTACCATCTTGACCACTAACTCTTCCTTCATTGAGAGTACCTTCAAAATCAAAGATTTTGAAGGCACTCTTTAATAATGTTTTTAATTAATTAAAGAAATGATCTGATCAATTTATTATGCAATATAGTGTGAAAATTGAGAAGGGTTGTTGCCTGCCAACAGGTTCCTTATCAATATGATCATAATCGTCTTCATCATCATCATAATGATGATGATAATGATGATGATGATCATCATCATCATCATCATCACCATGATCTTCATCATATTGATCATCATCGTCTTCATCGTCATGATCCTCATCATCATGATCATCATCATTTCCATCATCTTCATCGTCATCGTCGTCATCTTCATCATCATTGTATCCATCATCATGATCCTCATCATCATCATCATCATCATCGTCATCATTGTCTTCAGCATCATCACCCTCATCATAATCATCATCATCATTGCCATATTTATCAACATCAATTCCATCATCATCATCATCATCATCTTCATCTTCATCATCGTCAACATCATTACAGTCATCATCGCCATTACCATCATCATCATCGTAGTGATCATCATTAACATCATTACAATTTAAATTTTAAATTACAATTACATTATAGTATACACATTAGAATTCAATTACAATTTAACATTGCAATTCAATTTCAATTACATTGCATTGGAGCACCATGACCCAATTTGCTTGAAACATTGGAGCACCGTGACCCAATTTTCACTAAAACCTCCCATCTAGTATCTTTAATCTTGATTTCAAAGCATATATATATATATATATATATATAATGTATGAAATTCATGGAGCACTAATACATTCATGTATTCAAATTATCAATTTGCTTGTCACATTGGAGCACCATTGTTATAGCTGATTTCACCACACCTGGTGAATCACACTTGAATGGCCTTCCCCTACCCCTCTGCAGAATCCTTAGACCCCTTGGACCATTTTTTGTCCTTTGATGTTTACTAGACCATCCCTAAAAACATGTGAAAATTCATATATGCGCCTTTTAAACCCCTAATCATGTATATACACGGGTTTGACCCCTAAAACCGTGTACATAGGGATGTGTACAAAATACAAATCCTTTTGGAGTTTTCCTTGACATGGATCCGACTCACCTGACTCTTGGTCTTCCATATGCCTTGATATCTCTTAGATTCAACCTTTCATTACCCCTTTAAAAAGCTATATAAGGAACTCTTTGATACATTGAAGGAATATAAGAGAATTGAGAGAAAAGAAACTATAGTCCATTGTTGCCGGAACTTGTGCTTGAGTTTGCATCCCTTTGTCCCTTGGAGCACTTTTGTGTTCTTTCCAAGATTTCCTTCTTCTTGTGATATTGCTATAGAGAGATGGAGGATTGAGGTGGTGGAGGCCCAAGTGGGGAATTCAGTTTCTCCAATTCACATATGTGTTGACAGAGGTTGTATTCATTGTAATCTCTGATTTTATATTAATAGAAATATCTTTTCCTATCCAATAATGTATGTTTGAATGAATTTTTTATCCATGGATAATTTGAAATGCTTATACATTGTTGATTATATATGCTAGAATAGATCTAACACCAATATATACAGTAGGCTTGTTTTGTTTACTTATTGTTGAGGAAGTGATTCATCAATTCAAGCTGAAGTTGGAAAGCTCAACAAGGATCTACTTCAACCGTCCGGAATAAGGTACGAGGTCTGATCCTTTAGTGTTAGATATTTGATTTCTATTGCATATTGGAAAGGATTGATTTCTAGAGTCAAGTTGTCTGTTGTGGTACCCCAAGCCATAAGAATTTATCTCTGTAACAAAATTGGCGACTCCGCTGGGGAGTTCCTAGTCATTTTTCCTTTGGGGGTTTTTATCGGCACAATGGGCTTGATATTCTTGACTTTCTCTTCATTTCTCCTTGTCTCTGTGGTGTATTTTATAGTATGTTCATCTATGGACACTCCCCTTTATTGGTTTGACCCTTGGCGTACTTTTTACCACTACCTTCTTTGTATATGTAGGTTTTTGGCCAAAGTTGTGTACATATGCGGATTGTTGTCCAAAAGTTGCGTATACACGTAGGTTTTTGGCCAAAATCCGCATATACATGCAGATTTTTGGCCAAAAGTCATGTATATACGCAGTTGTTCTTTAAACAGTTGCGTACATCCTCCCTTTTGGTGAGTTTGATGTTGTGGGAAGATGTTGGGTGGGTTGTGAGTGTGGTTGGGTCTTCCTTGGGTCTAATTTTGTCTGTTGGATGCTTCTTTTGTGACCAGAGACCATTTTTTCATTGATTTTTCTTTGAAAGTAGTTTTAGTCATTTATCTTTTTTGTTTTTCCATTAGTGCATTACTCTTTTTTGTCTCGGTGTCTTACTGGGCTTGTCTTTTATGCTTGCTGGAGAGACTGAGAGTTTTAGATGACTTGTATTCCATTTTTAATTCTTTTATATTGAAAAATACAAATTAGTTGCATCTTAGATATGGATTTGAGGAGGTACTTGCATTGGATTGCTTGGATGAGAGTTGTTTTTAGGCTTTTATATAGGAAGGTTTGCATTGACATTCGGAAAGGAATATATATTTATGCATCTCATGTAGTGGCATACCCTATTTTTATTTTGACAAATATTGCACTTAGCATTGTTTGTTATGGTGTGCATATTTACTTCACTGCTGAGTCATAACTTCATTAGTTGCATGATCATTTCCCTTTGAGTAATTACAGCTAATTAAAATCAGGGCATAATAAAATGAATTACGCTCTTTTCTTTTATAGGGTGCATCAACAAGATTAGGTTTTAGGGTATTGGAATAGTTCATTGTCAGTAAATTATCCAAGACCACTAAACAACAACATGTCTGTGTCTATCCAAGTGAGATAGTGAAATCTTTGGTATAATTAGTGTTTCTCAGGATCCTCCTCTTACAAGGGAGTTAAGCATGAGGTAGTGTGACCAGTTATTGATTGGGATGACCCCTAGTCATAACTGAGTAGCACCAGAGATATTTCCAGGATTGTATTCATATCTAGGGGCTCTTTCAAGAGTTTCGAGCTCTGCTACCATGCCCATACGGTCAATCCCGCCTACGACTATCTTCCTGAGCATTGATAATATTGATATGACCTTAGTTTCCTTACCTAGGTTATTGAGGGGGTACTTTGCAAGGGTTATTCTGCAGGTGTCCTGTCCAGGTAGAGGTCAGACAGCACAATCGCTTTATGTGTTGAAGTTGAGGGTCACTATAATTGGTTACGTACCTCCGCTTGTAGTGTATAGGATTTTCGAGCCTCTCCTAGGCAAGACATACCTACTGCATTCGGGAGCTCACATATCCTCCCCTTAGTTTGCTTGTATTTTAGCCATAGATTTTTTTAGGAGTGTGTTCTTTGTGCGCTAGTTGGCCTTTTGGATCATGGTTACTTGAGTATATTTATGCTCTCTTGAGTTCGGGTCGTTTTATTTTTGGCATGCCTGGTATCCTATTACCCATCCTTGGTCCTAGTACAGAACCTGGTGTCGGACTTGGGGGCATCACAGCCCCTTACCATACTCATAGATTTGGGAGTGGTCATATTCCATCCTCTACTCCATTTATGGAGGATGTTGACTCCCTTCTCTCGGTCTTTACACCGGTGGTCACCCTCACGGGCGTGGTTGTGGATGCGTGAACATTGGGTATACACCTTACTTTCCTTTTTATGTCTCATCGTTCACCGCATTGTTTCCTTTGGGTGCAGTTTTCATGATCATTCCTCCGTATATCCTATAGTTTGGATTCTTTATTGACTATTTCGGGTTGTTTTGGACTAATATGGTTGTCATGTAGAGTCCATTTTTTGTACACTCTCTCTGAGGTTTCGACCCATTCATTCCTATCATAGGTATCATGTCTAAACAGGCATATATGTTAGGATTTCACATCTGCTTTCATTTTGCATGACCTTATGACCATTTCATGTTAACCTTAGGTATGAAACCATTCCATGGTATCGTGGAACCTTCATGCTGCTATTAGAAGTGATATTATGTGAATGGTAGAGCTTTCCAATACATGGGTATGCTAGTTAGCTCCCTTTTTCATTTGGTACCCATGCTATGAGTCCTCTCTTAGGTATGGGAGTCCCTTTTAGTCCCACCATGTCCTTGAGTAAGAGATTCATACTCCTCTTGAACTTTATGCTGGCCATTTTCCCTGGGACTCCCTTGTTTATGTCAAGCTGTAATTGCATTATCATGAGCTTTGCCTGCCTTATTGAGCCTTATGCCGGCTTACCTGACATTGAGTTTCAGCCATATAGCCCAAGCTTGTCTCATGTCTAGCCATGTAGAGCCATTTTATATATCCTTTGCAGCTTGATTCCCAATTTTTATCGGGAGGGGGTTTTCCCCCGAGTGTTGCTATCCTACACATGTATCCTTGCATTGAGCATAGGTATGTTCCACTGCTTGGAACTAGTTTATTTTACCATATGACACTCATCTCCTCCTAGTATGTAACCGTAAAGTAGTTTTATTCTTTTTCAAGATTTTTAAATATTTGAAAAAGTCCAAAAAAATAAAAAAACCAAAAATCTAGACAAGGAAAGATGTTATCTTTTGGTAGCTGTCGAGTCATGTCACCTTAGAACAGAGCACTGTATATCACATCCGTTGGTTGGTTTTGTAGTTTGAATTTAAAAGATGTACTCATTTATCTGATGTTATCTCCGCCAACTGGTTAAGCTTCCAGTACCCATGGAGCCTCTGTCGATGCCTCCTGTGTTGCAGAGATGTCCTAGTTTTGTATATCGAGTCTATGTTGCCTTTATTCAGTCACCATTCACCGTTATGCTCTTGTTCAAAGGAAGTTGAAACCTGAGTTGACCATTCCTCAGTTATCTTGACTTTGCATGTCGGCCATTATCGGTACAGTTACTGGTTCATGCACCTTATGATCGAGTCCTTCCACATTATACATCTTTGTTGAGTACCTCGTGTTGGATGATGGGGGATGCTTTAATGCCCTCCTTCCAGTGGATTTCATCCCATCAAATCCAGATCATTTATTCTGGGATTGTAATCTAGAGTCATTTTTTAGTGCCTTGAGACTTGCAGTCATCATTGGAAGGTTCTCTTAGCATCGACAGTTTGGGAATACATCAATGTTCCCTAATCAATGGATCCTGTCAAGTGTTCGACCTCAACACATTTATTCACACTTGTTAGTTTTCACTCTACTACCTTGATTCCCATTATCATTATCAGTGGGTGATCTCGCGTCTGTTAATGGTATACATCAATGACCGGTAATCAAACGATAGACTACTATTTTCGACCTAGAAACCTTTATTCACATAGTAGGACATGTACTCGTAGCGGTGTGTATAGAAGACCTTCCAGATTGGTGGCATCTCTTATATGCTACCTCCTTGATCGTGCCAGTGTTCATGAGATTTCAGCTCTCGTGACTTGATTCCGGTATATGTCAAACATTTGTAGCTATTATGGGGATCTTGATCCATTGTATATATTCAGCCATTATGGAGATCATCATCCTTTATATATCTTCATCATGAAGATTCTGATCTATGTATATTGTACGTGGTGATGACCACTTATGTGATATTTTGTATCATGCTTATTTCCAGTTAAATTTATTTGCAGTTATGTGCAGAGTTGTGTCATTTTACTATGCTGATTAGGTTGTTGGTCTTCCATTTGGGATCCTTCATCACTCCACTTTTGGGATGGACTTATAATGTATTTCAGCCATCGTATGACCCCTTTGACCTCACACATTAGGGGGCATCTGTTATAGCTAATTTCACCACACTAGGTGAATCACACTTGTATGGCCTTCCACTGTCCCTTTGCAGACTCCTTAGACCCCTTGGACCATTTTTGGTTCTTTGATGTTTCCTATACCATCCCTAAAAACATGTGAAAATTCATATACGTGACTTTTAAAACCCTAATCGTGTATATACGCGGGTTTGACCCCTAAAACCGTGTACATCGGGATGTGTGCAAAATCCAAATCCTTTTGGAGTTTTCCTTGACATGGATCTGACTCACTTGACTCCTGGCCTTCCATATGCCTTGAGATCGCTCGGATTCAACCTTTCATTACCCCTTTGAAAAGCTATATAAGGAACTCTTTGATACATTGAAGGCATATAAGAGAATTGAGAGCAAAGAAACTATAGTCCATTTTTGCCAGAACTTGTGCTTGAGTCTGCATCCCTTTTTCCCTTGGAGCACTTTTGTGTTCTTCCCAAGCTTGCCTTTTTCTTGTGATCTTGCTATCGAGAGATGGAGGATTGAGGTGGTGGAGGCCCGAGTGGGGGATTCAGTTTCTCTGATTCCAAGACGTGCCGACAAAGGTTGTATTCATTGTAATCTCTGATTTTATATTAATAGAAATATATTTTCCTATCCAATAATGTATGTTTGAATGAATATTTTATCCATGAATGATTTCAAATGCTTATACATTGTTGATTATATATGCTAGAATAGATCTAACACCAATATATACAATTGGCTTGTTTTTTTTACTTGTTGTTGAGGAAGTGATTCATCAATTCAAGATGAAGTTGGAAAGCTAAATGAGGATCTACTTCAACCATCCGGAATAAGGTACGAGGTCTGATCCTTTAGTGTTAGATATTTCATTTCTATTGCATATTGGAAAGGATTGATTTCTGGAGTCAAGCTGTCTATTTTGGTACCCCAAGCCATAGGAATTTCTCTCCGTAACAACCATGACCCAATTTTCACAAAAACCTCTAGTTGTCACATTGCAAGAAAACCCTATATAAACAAGGAAAAATAAATTCCACAAAAATGTCAAATAAAAACATATTTCATAAGTTTATCCATTTAATAAGTTAATATGGTCAAGTATGTTTTAACATTCTTGATATTCAAATGTTACAATGATTTTGTAATACTTTATCCTGTATGTTAATGATCATCCACCATCTAATATATTTATTCTTGATCTTAGAATATCTAAAATAATTACTTATAAAATTATTAAAAAATATTTCACAAAATAAATATTTAATATAAAAGGTTAACAAATAATACTTTGATTAACTTTTTTATGTTTATTTTCACAAAATTGGTCATTGTTATTATATTTACTTTGAAATTGAGAATGATCATATTATTCATTCAATCTATCTTAAATTTTAACTTTCTCATAATTTTGACTTTGCCATTAAGTCACTTTTATCTTAATAATAAAAAATGTCAAAAAATAAAAATCTAAATTCAATGTCATAGTAGAAATAAGGAAGATAAGCCACTTAGTGGCCAGTATGTCTATAAGCACATGATGATGATGCTGAAGACGACGACGACGACGATGATGATGATGATTATCATCGTCATGATGATGAAGTTGGTGATGATGAGCATCATGATGAAGAAGATGATGATGTTGAACATCATGATAATGAAGATGATTATGGAGATGATCATGATGATGAAGACATTGATGATCAACATGATGATGATGGTGATGTGGATGATGAACATAATGATGATGAAGACGATGATGATGAACATCATGATAATGACCATGGTGATGAAGATGATCATGATGATGAATATGATGACGATCAACATGATGATGATGATGATGAGGGTCATGATGATGAAGACGATGACGATGAACATCATGATAATGACCATGGTGATGAAGATGATCATGATGATGAATATGATGACGATCAACATGATGATGATGATGATGAGGGTCATGATGATGAAGACGATGATGATGACGACGATGATGATCATCATCATCATGAAGAAGATAATGATGAACATCATGATGATGATCATGATCATGATCATGATCATGATGATGATTATCATGAGGATGATGATGATGATGATCAACATGATGAAGATGATGGTGATGATGATGATGGTGATGATGACGATAATGATGATGGTGATGATGATGAATATGATGGTGATGATGGTGATGATAAACATCATGATGATGATGAAGATGATCATAATGATGATGATGATGATGATGGTGATGATGATGATGATGATGATGGTGATGATGATGATGGTGATGGTGATGACGATCAACATGATGATAATGACGATGACGATGAGGATCAACATGATGATGATGACAATGGCGATGATGATGAGGGTCATGATGATGAAGACGACGATGATGAAGACAACAATGATTAAGACGATGGTGAAGATGATGATGATGATGATGACAATGATGATGTTCATGATGATGATGATGATGAAGACAATGACGATGATGACGACGATGACGATGACGACGATGATGATCATGATCGTGATCATGATCACGATTATCATGAGGATGAAGACGATGATGATCACGATCATGATCGTGATCATGATTATCATGAGGATGAAGACGATGATGATCAACATGATGGTGATGATGGTGATGATGGTGATGATGATGATGGTGAGGATGGCGATGATGATGATGAAGATGACGGTGATGATGGTGACAATGAACATTAGCATGATGATGAAGACAATGATGATGGTGATGATGGTGATGATGATGATGATTATGATGGTGATGATGGTGATGGTGATGATGGTGATCACGAGGATGATTATCTTAATGATGAAGACAATGATGATCAACATGATGATGATGGCGATGTGGATGGTGATGATGAACATTATGGTGATGAAGACAAATGATGTTGAACATCATGATAATGACGATGAAGATGATCATGATGGTCATGGTCATGATGATGAAGATGATGATGATGAAGATGAAGATGATGACAATGACGACAATGACAATGACGACGACGATGATGATCATGATGATGAAGACGATAATGATGAACATCATGATCATGATCATGACCTTGATTATCATGAGGATGAAGATGATGACGATCAACATGATGAAGATGATGGTGATGATGGTGTTGATGGTGATGATGATGATGGTGGTGATGATGGTGATGATGGTGATCATGATGATGAAGATGATGGTGATGATGAACATCATCATGATGGTGAAGATGATGATGATGATGATGATGGTAATGATGATGATGATGATGATGATGATGATGATGACTATGATTATGATGGTGATGATGGTGATGATGATGATGGTGATCATGATGATGAAGACAATGATGATCAACATGATGATGATGGTAATGATGGTGATGATGATGATGAACATAATGGTGATGAAGATGATGATGCTAAACATAATGATAATGACGATGATGATGAAGCTGATGATGATGGTGATTATGGCGATGATTGTGATAGTGATGATGATGACGACGATGATGATGATGAAGATGGTGATCGTGATGATGATGAATACGATGATTACGATTATTACAATGATGATGATGATGATGATGATTATAATGATGATGATGATGATGATGATGGTGATGATGATGATGAACATAATGATGATGATGCTGATGTGGATGGTGATGATGGTGATGATCATAATGATAATGATGATTATGATGATGATGATACCTGATTATGATTATGGTGATTATGGTGATTATGATGATTATGATGATGATGATGATGAGGGTCATGATGATGATGATAATGATAATTATGATGATGATGATGATGATGATGATAATGATGATGATGCCGACTATTATGATAGTGACGATGCTGATCAACATGATGATGATGATGAAGATGATGGTGATGATGGTGATGATGATGATGTTAGTAAATATTTTTTCTTAAATAAGATAAAAGAATAGGTCTAATTAAATATTTACATTCAATATATTTCATCTTCTTCTTAATCCAATTCACCATCCATATCATCAGATCTAGAGTCAATAATGTAAGGATTGTTCATATCATCATCGTCAACTAAGTTAGTTACGCTCATCATGTCATTGTCAGTATAATATTCATGGGTGTTGTATGCTACATCATCTGATTCAACTAATTCTTGGACATCTTCTACTGGATCATCATCATCATCATCTAACTCATGTTGATCATGCTCTTCATCATCATCTTCTTCTTCCATAGAATGCTCTTCATTACCATCGTCTAGGTTATACTTTATCATCCTTCCCCTTGGATCATGTCTCACAACAAATGACTAGTCCGCTTTACCTGGAACCTCTGAGTAAAATACCTGCTCACATTGGATTGGAATAACATAGGGCTCTATTTTTGGCTCAAACAACCTTATATTTACCATGTTAAATCCATTATGATGTTCAATAGTAGTTCTATCAGGATCATGTTGATTCAATCATAACCTGTACCATTTGACAATGAATAGAACAACCTTGACGGATTTAAAGTCACACTGTAGAATATCTTCCAAATACCCATAGTATTGATTTTCTGAGAGTTCTGGATGTCTGTCACTTTTAGATGAAACATTGGTCACCCCAAAGACTGCAGATATCCCACAATCTAATGTTTTCTTTGTTTCATCCAATTTTTTGATGCGATATCAACAACCATGGAAGACCATAGCCTTATGGTGTTGTACCTAGAACAATAAATACACAAAAATATTACACAATGATTCAATATTTATGTAGCAATACATGGAAAAGAACAACATGTACACCAAAATGTAATTTGCAAAATTAAATATTTAGAGTGATTGATTAATATGCTTTCCATTTTATCTTTTAAACCATATGCTAAATCGATTTCCCTTTCTGTAATATTTCTATCTCCATTGCGATGTGTTGCTTTTACCAATGAAGCCCCACCTTCCCATGATATTCCATGACCCGATTGTTTGCATCGTTCAATCCATATCTTCATCCAGTCAATATTGTTTGCAATGTATAAATGAATTGCATCCCACTCTCGAACAACTGCTTGATGACAATAAACATTAAAATGAAAGACATATGTAAATTTTCTGAACAAAGTATATGCTCTTAATTGATGAAATAACTTGAAAACTAGCTAATAATTACCTTTCAGCTTCCTCGATCTACATTTCCCCTTCAGTTGCTCCCCTTCAAATTTGTTATTGGAGTCTGGATCACAAATGCGACGTAAATTGAGCTTTGTCGCTAAATTAGGAAGATATTCACTAACATACAACATGTTTTGGTATACCATATATCCTTCCATCATAGAACCCTCAGCATGTTCTTGTTGTCTCACAAAAACCCTTCATAAATTTCAAGTGCCTCTCAACCATCCACATGGACCTTGAGTGTACAGGTCCACACAACTAAATCTTCTCAACTTGGTGTAGGAGGTAGTATTCTTATGCATTGAAAAATGTTGAAGGTGGATGCTTCTACATTTCATACATGAGACGAGGAATTTCTCTCCTCCAGAAATTTATATCTTCTTTACGGATATCTTTAGATGTCAACCATATACAAGTGATGCAAACCAATAACGATATTTAACAAAAAAAAGCATTAAATTACATATCATGAAATAGTGCAAAAAAAAAAATATAAATTATACGAAGAATTAAAGAAACACTAAGCACAAGCAACTAATGGCTAGTTACCTCATGTATTTACCAAGATTATATATAACTTGTTTGATATTGTTGTCGAAGTTGTCGAAGAGAGAGAGAGAGAGAGAGAGAGTTAGAACATATTGTATCAATATACAAACCACGTCATTGTTTAAACTAATAGTATACAAACAATAAAAAAAACTTATGCAATACAATTAAAAAAAAACAAAATTATATGGACATAACAATAATAATTACCTTGATGAAGACGTGTCAATCATGCATTTTGACCCCCGCAAAATCACCTTTTTTGTTGTGATATTCTTCAAGTTTGAACAAAATCCAATGGGAAATTTAATTTTCTGCATTACTTCTTTGACAACATTGCTTTGCTTCTTCATAAACATTCATGGAATTGAGTTTATATTAATTTGGTCTCTATTGCTATGAAATTGGATGACGTATTTCATTGCATGGTTTCCTTCTTGAATGTCTTTGCAAGCTTTCAAAATTTTATCTTTGTCCCTCCTTAGCTCCAGTATTTGCCATCATGTTTTAGTCACTTTCTTTCCAATATGCATTGTATCAAACAAATGAGCAATTTGTAGGTGCTCATAGTACGGAAACCTACTGAATTGTATAAGTTAATTGTACATTCCTCATGGAATCCTATTAATTCCTTCATGATCACAATGGAAATCATGAATATTAGTTTATAAATTATTTACATCATAAATCAAATATGGCCACTACAGTAAAAAACTCACAATAAAAATTAAAATACATAGCAATTCATATACGATGATCCATACGTACCATCTTGACGATTTATATTGTATTGCATCTTCCAAAGGTGAGGTGTCATTATTCATGGTTTTAATGCAGTCTCCTGCTTCCCATTGAAAAGAATTTTTTTGGTTGTTCTATAGATGTGATTCTTAGAGAGGAAATTCCTATACTCATCAAACACCTCCTTTCTTAAGCTTTTTGAGCAACAATATTTTATCTTAGGACCACAAACTGGACATTCAAATTTACCCTTTGTCTGAAGACCTACAATATATAGATATGGAATGTCTATGCCAATTATAATTATATATAAAATATATTAACTACTTCATATAATTAAATGCAATTAAAGTGGAACTTAAAAATACAAACCACAAAATTGGGTTAACCCAGGGGCATTTTGTATTGTCCATATAATCATTGCATGGAATTGAAATTTCCTTTGCCGTATTGGTCTAGATACATCATACATAGTGATTCCATTCCATGACTTCATTAGCTCATCTATAAGAGGTTCCATATATACATTCATATATTTGACTTGGAACTTACCTGATTTATTTAAAGTACATATAAAATATATATTTATGAGAACCATTAAGATATATAAACAATGCAGAAGAGTAAAATAGAAATATACAAATGAAATTAGGAACATAATATGATAAATGAGATGCCACAACTACATTATAAATAAAACAGTTGTAGACACAAAATACATGGAATAATCATCGACAACATTATGTTCTCCCTCTTTATTGACAACCATGGAGGAATGTTATTGTTGATAAAAAAAATAGGCCACACCGTGTAAACGGATTTCATTTGTGAAAATGGATTAACACCATTTGTTGCCAAACAAATCCTAAGATTACATGGTTCTTCTTTAAAGTGAGGCCACTTTTCCTCCATATCTCTAAAATCATAAGCATCTACAGGAATTTGAATAACATCATCTTGACTTCTATTCCTGGCATAGTAATCCATAGATTTTGCTATATTATTGCACTTGAACAGTCATTGCAAATGTGCAATGATGGGAATATAACGAAGAACCTTGTGAGGAACTTTTTTTGTTACTTGATATGTTCGATATCTACTTATATGGCAGTATGGACATTATGTTGCAAATTCATGTTGATTATAATATATAACATGGTCATCGGGGCATGCATGAATTGCTTCATAATGCATTCCAATCTTGTTCATGATGGAAGATAAATCTCGAT
The DNA here is from genome assembly GCA_001517045.1 of Pseudotsuga menziesii. NCBI lineage: Eukaryota > Viridiplantae > Streptophyta > Pinopsida > Pinales > Pinaceae > Pseudotsuga > Pseudotsuga menziesii. The sequence goes on from LPNX010298347.1 coordinate 37,219, forward strand.
ATGTGTGAGGTAAAATATTTGATGGCGGTAACAAAAATTCAGTTATCAAGCTACATAAAAAAAAATATTTAATGCAATAAATACAAATTATTAATGAAACACAGGTCATCCATATGATGATCAATAATGAATTAAAAAATAAATTATTAGAGGAATAAAAATAAAATTTATCACGATCGTATATATGGGATGGATTATCTCACATACCTTAGCATTCGTGTGATTGATATATTTGAAAGACCATTAATAACCTTCAAGTTCATTACAAACAATACAATAGAGAGAAGATTTGTTTTGGAGCCTTCGTAAAGGGGTTCATATGCCTTATCGAGAAGAGGTATATGATTGTCATTATCATCATCATCATCATCATCACCATCATCCATTCTAACATTAAATGAATCATGGACCAATGTATTTGTACCATCATATTCAACTACTTTATCAGTATGATCATCTTTTTCAATATGATCATTCACTTGTTCTACATTAAATATAGTCGCTCCATGATCCTCTGGAACTTGTTCTGAAAGCACTTCCTCTAGACAATATGCCGTAGGGTTTCTTTCCTTTATAAATACATGAAAACATCATTAGATATAAGTTAATATAGGAAATATTAAAATAATACACACATTTACCAAAGCAAAGAATATAAAAAACTTTATAATGCTAAACCTACAAATGGACGATATTGATTCCCCCCCTCAGCGTGTCCATGTTCCCTGTAATGTTTTGTGGTTGTTGAGATCAATATTCTTCTCCTCTTAAATTCCCTGCATTGAGTACATGGAAAATAACATTTTCCATCACCCCTTTGTTTTGTTGCATCCCATATTCTAGCAAGCAACTCTCAATTGTGTTCGTTTGGATCAGGATTTTTTCTATTTGACATTTTGTTGGAAAATTCATGAATGAATACTATCGAAAATGTTAAAAACTCAAGTTCGATGCATCATAATTTTCTCAAATGGAGGTTTTTCGAAGGAAAAAAAATATTCCTGCAAACTGTGTGTCGAAGAAAAAAAATTTCCCGCAACTTACCGTTGAAGAATATAACAATTCCTCAAACCATCCGCCAAGGAATAAATAATTTCTGCAAACTGTCCATCACTTCTATAGAAAACATGTTAGAATGTTTAAAAATGTTTATATTTATAATTCATTAACCGTTGGATATTCAACGATATGAACCTATTTATTGTTGAAAATACGGGTTTAAACTATTTGAAATATGTCTTTCTACTATTCCAAAAAATATCCCAAGGCAACAATGAGGAAACTACAGATAAAAAAAGGAAGGGAGGTATAAAAATTTGCAACAATGAGGATACTATAGATAATATCCATAAAACCACACAGGAATTAGAGAAAAAGAATGAAACGAATTACAAAAGACAAAATGAAAACGTGTGGAGTTACAAGGAGAATTTAAAAAGTTGAGATCCCCACTGTTTGATGGAGAATATGAAGAGGCAACTGAAGGATGGTTATTAAATATAAAACAATACTTCCAAGTATATAGATATGCTGATAATTTAAGAGAACATTTAGCTATTTTTCAGTTGAGCGGGAAAGCAACTCTATGGTGGAAGGAGGCTAAAAGTGTAAATAATATACACAATAAAGAGTTAAGCTAGAAAATTTTCAAAAAATTAATTAAAAAGAAATATTTGTTGGAACGGTATTATGACTAGAAATCCAAAGATTTCAACAATTTAAGATTGGGAAAGTTAACCATGGAGGAGTTTATAACTAAGTTTGTGAATTTACAACATTATGTATCTTACTTAAGGGGTGAAAAACTAAGGTATATAGGTTTATCAATTGTTTACCTCCAACTTATAAGGATAAAATCGAGTTTGACATGCCTAATTCTATGGATGAAGCGATTAGAAAAAAGATAAATTGTGCTACCTTTTATTTAAACAAATATCAGAATTAAGAAGAAGTTGGAAAAATAAGAAGAATGAAAAGATAGATCACGTAGGAAAGGATTTAAACCTTACACGTTTAGAAGAGGAACATGAAGTCATAGATACAACAACTATAACATGTTAGGCTCAATCAACAACAATGGGATGAAAGGTATAGGAACTTCCAATAGTGGATGGAATAGAAACTCAAAAGAAATTAAATGTTGGGGTTGTAATGGATCTCATTTTTTCAGAAATTTCCCTCACAATCCCAACATAAAAATGGCTCTCGTAAACATGTTGCAAGAAGCTTCTAGTGTTAATGATATAACCATGAATATACCCATAATTAATGCTTCTTTAGAAGATCGACAGGCAGATCATCAATCCACTATGTTGGAGATAGAAGGAAAAATATTGAATACACCTGCTTCTATACTTATCGATTTATGAGCTAGTTTAAGTTAGATTGCATCAATAGTAATTGAAAAATGTAAACTTATTAAGGAAAAACAAAAAAATGCATGGTTGGTACAATTAAAAACAAGAGTAAAAAGGAAAGTTACCGAATTGGTGAAATATTGTAGGCTGATTTTTAATGAAATGGATACCTCAGTTAACCTGAATATACTTCCCTTAGGATCATACGACATTTTAATCAACATGGATTGGATAGAATCTCACAAAACCATTATTTACTGTTTACATAAAAAATTTTGATTATGTAGATGAGGAAGGTAAGTATCATACTATAAAGGGGATTTAAAGACATGTATCTATATGAAAAATATTAGTGGTACAACTTAAAAAATGTATTACGAAGGGATATCAACTTTATGCCACTAGAATTAAGGAAATTGAGTGTGAAACACCAAAAACCATATTGGAACAATATCCTATCCTTAAGGAATTTCAAGAAGTGTTTCTTGATGAGATACAAAGATTTTATCCTAAACGAGATTTAGAATTTACCATAGATCTAATGCGAGGTTCAACACCTGTATCATGAGCTCCATACCATATGAGTATTCCAGAAATAACAGAATTAAGGATGCAATTACAAGAATTACTTGAAAAGGGGTATATTCGGCCTAGTGTGACCTTGCGGAGCACCGGTTTTGTTTGTTAAAAATAAATATGGAACTTTCATAATGTGCATAGATTAAAGACAACTAAACAAGATGACAATTAAAAACAACTATCTCTTACCAAGAGTTGATGATCTATTTGATCAGATTGGTGGAGAGAAAAATTTCTCAAAAATTGACCTCAGGTTAGGGTATCATTAAGTAAGGGTTAATGATGAACATATCTCTAAAACCGTTTTTTGAACAAGATATGGACATTATGAATTTGTGGTAATGCCTTTTGGATTGATAAATTTTCCTGCAGCATTTATGAATATGATGAATAGTGTGAAAAGTAAAATTTTGGATAAATTTGCATTAGTATTTATTGATGATATTGTAGTATATTCAAAGAATGAGGATCATTTACAAAAGATTTTTCAAACTTTGAGAGAACATCAATTATACGTGAAACTTAGTAAATGTGATTTCTATAAAATGGAAGTACAATGCTTGGGACGTGTGATTTCAAGAAAATGAGTAGCGATTGATCATGCTAAAGTGAAGGAAATAATAGAATGACCAATAACAAAAGATGCACATGATATTAGATATTTCATGGGGTTAACAAGATATAATTTCATATTTATAGAATTTTTTTCCAGAAAAGCTCATCCTATAAAAACCCTTCAAAAGAAAAGTATTCAATTTATTTGGAGTCAACAATGTCAATATAGCTTTGATAAATTGAAACATTTATTGACAACAACGCCAATATTAATAACTGTTGATTTGAAAAAGGATTTTGTAATATGAATTGATGCAAGTAAAGAGGGTTTGGGAGGGTTTTAACTTAGGAAGGTCATGTAGTCTGTTATGAATCTAGAAAACTAAAAGAACATGAGAGAAATTATGTAGTACATGACATGGAGTTGGAAGGTATTATCCATACTCTTAAATTTTGGAGACATTACCTGGTAGGAAATAAATTTTTGTTACTAATCGAAAATATTGGGTTAAAATAGATGTTTGAAAAGAAAACATTGAATGGTCATCAAGCTAGATGGATTGCATTCTTGAGCGAGTATGAATTTGAAATTAGACATATAAATTAGAAGGAAAACATAGTAGAATATGCACTAAGCTGACAAAAACATGAAATGAATTTTGTACTAGTTAGTGAATATGAATCAGAATTTACAAATATGTTGAAAAAAATGTCAAATAATGATGATGAGTATAAAAAGTTGATGGAAAGATGTAACCACAAAATTGTTGGTACTGAGGATAGCATGTACTAGATTGATACAGTAGGATCTTTGTGCTTCAAAAACTGAATTTATGTACCAAATCATTCTAACCTAAAACAAATCATTTTCAGGGAATTACACGATAATCCTTATGTGGGACATCGTGGATACCAAAAGTTTATAAAAACAAAGAAATATTTTTATTGGCCAATTAAGAAGAAATAAGTTGTTGAATATTTGGCTAGTTGCTTTAAGTTAAAGATGTTCATCAACATCCAACTACATTATTGCATCTTATACCCATTTCTAAATGGAAATGGGAAACTATAACTATGGATTTCATCATGGGGTTGCTGAGAACAAAGAAGCATAATGATTCCATTATGATTGTAGTAGATAAGTTAAGTAATGAAACACATAATATACCTGTAAAATCAACTTATAAAGCCATCAACATCATAAAATTATACCCTTTTCTATAACGTATCCTATTTAACAAAAAGTGAAAAGATTCCTGGAATCTTTCGTATTTTGGGCATAACTATTTTCTTGTAACTCGAAAATTGGTGGACTTTGGACCATTAAAAAGGCATTAAAATTGTCTGCAACTTTTTTTGGTTTGAATTTTTTCCTAATTACTTATTGTTTGTCTGAGGCGGGCGTTTTAGTAACAAAGAATCTTTTAAAATATGCTTTGTTACTAAAACACCTGCCCCAGAAAAATAGTGATAAATTGGGGAAATCTCAAAACATTAAAGTTGTAGATAATTTCAAGACCTTTCAATGGTCCAAATTGTGCCCGATTTCGATTTCCGAGAACAAGTTATGCCGAAAATACCAAATGTTCCTAGAATATTCTGGTATTTTTTCAAATATGATACATTTTGGGAAAAATAAAACCTTATGATTGTTGATATATTCATGAAAGATATTTTCAGACTTCATGGAATACCAAAAACAATTATCACTGATCGATATGCAAAATTCACTTCAAATTTCTGGACATCATTATTTAAAGGTATGGATACAAAGTTAAATTTTAGTACAACCTATCATCCACAAAAATATGGGCAGATCGATCGAGTAAATCATATATTAGAATATATGCTAAGGATGTATGTAATAAATCAAGTAGGTGAATGGGAAGATTATATCCATTTAGTGGAATTTGCATATAACAACAATTATCAAGCTTCCATCAAAATGAGTCCTTTTGAAGTGTTGTATGATATAATATGTAAAGTACCTTTGAGTTTGGGAAATATTGAAGATAGAATGGTTATAGGACCATATATTTTGGCATAGATGGAGACAATGGTACAAAAAATAAGGAGAAATTTAAAAGCAACAAAGGATAGGAAGAAAAGTTATGTAGACAAAAAGAAAACAACCACGGAATATAATGTAGTAGAACATGTATCTCTAAGAGTCAAACCAAAGAAAAGAAAGCTAAGAATGGGATTATATGCCAAGCTCGCACGTAGATATGTGGGACCTTTTGAAATTTTGGCTAGAATAGGGCCTCTAGCTTACCAATTGGCTCTACCTCTTTATATAAGAATTCATGAGTTTTTCCATGTTTATTTATTGAAAAAATATGTAGTTGATCAATCGCATGTCATTGATTGGAACAATGTACAGGTGGAACTGGAGAAACACTTTCATGTGGAACTAATGTGCATCCTACACACGAAACAGGTTGAACTTAGAAAATGAACTATTGTACAAGGTAAAATTCAATTGAAACACTATACACTAGAGGAAGCTACCTCGGAAAGAGAGAAAAAAATGAGACAAGTTTATCCTATCTTATATCAAGATTATGATAAGACTCATTAAGCACCAAGGATGGTGAAAATTTTTTAGGAGGAAAGAATTGTAATACCCCTCGTAGCATTTTATGTTTTTGTAATTTTATTTAATCTATGTGTGTAATGGAGACTAGAAATTTACTTTTAAATATAAATATAAATTTGATAATGGGAGTTAACTAGCCATGCAGTTAACTGACAAAAACTTGAGTTCAAGGAAGTAACTAAACTTTTCAACTAACATTATGAACTCAAGTGGCCAATAATAAAGAGAGTTAGTTATTTCTATTAAAATTCCTAGGAAAAGAGGAGAGGGCATGCAAAAAAAGAAGGAAAAATAGAGTTTCAAGTGATCACCAGGGGTGAAGGCTCTAATTGATTCTTTTGAAATAGCGCTAAGCCGCTAGAGAACATCTATGTGATGTTAGGCTCTAAACTGAAACCATCAGTGAGCATGTAAATATGCGAGGTTCTCAAATAAATAAGTCTCTTTATTTTATTGCTGTCAACTTGAGACTGTATAAAGTGAGTTTTAAACTCAAGGTCCTAGGGAAGGGGTTAGAACTATTGCATTATTTAATACTTCGAGATTCCTATTGTTGGGTGGTGCATTCCTGTTAAGTTCTCATTCTCATAATTGTACATATATTATTCTTATTAACCTAAACTCTTGATTATTTATATTGTGTAAGATGTATGGATTATAAGAATCTTGTTAATGTATGATTAATACTTTAAATGTTGTTTATTTGTTAATAGGATATTTGTAGTGATGGAAAATAATTTAATTAAGAAAAAGTGTTATCATTATTATCATTATCAATTTCCTTACTGCAAACCGAAGTAATTGTTGATTTAACAATAAATTAAAAAAGTTTGGTCTAGCTATAATTTAAAAACCCTAAATTTGTCGATTGCTATTATATGTTAGTAGCTTTAAGGATATGAAACTTTCCTTTATATAAGCAATAAATAAACAGCGGAATATAGACAGCAAAATTCGTAATACCTTGATCCATCTTGATAGCCTTAGACTGATTCCAGACACCTCTGTCCCTGCAACGTTTTTCCAGAAAAGTATTGAAAAAACTTTTCCCAGCACAGAACAGAAAACGGTTTCTCTCTCTTACCCTGCACCAATGCATTCCTTTAGCTTGTCTGATGGGTATTCTGAAAGGATCATTTATAGGCAGAGAGAGGACCGGTTTCCCCATCACACTTATTCTCCACTTGTCCATCGGAGTAGGAGAAATAGAAATGGCTGCGAAGAACCCATCTCTTCATATGGACAACGTAAAACTGAATTTCTAAATTTAGTCTTACATTCTCCCACTTGGCACATATGATAACTTAATGTTAGATTTTATCAGAGTATACATTAGGTGCGCCATAAGTCACATTCATCTTGGTTTTCAGTTTGGTCATCATAATACTATAATTAAACAACCTAGTAATGCGAGTCATGACGGTTCCATGTTAATAGGACAACATAGTCCCTTTCATGCACCACGACATTAGTAACCTGTTTAATAAATCTGTAAACAAGGAGTGATTTCATAAGGTCCAACAATAATGTCCCTTGTCAGAGACTATTCCTGTCATCATTCATTTATTCTCATACATGTACGTACGTTTTTAGAACATGATTTATCAAACAGAAACGCTTTTATTAATATCTCAGAGTGTTAATTAAAACAAACAACATTATGTGATTCATCTCATAAAGGTAGCAATTGTTATGTGCTACGTTCAATCCCCATTCTATAAGAATGTTCTTTAAATGTCTTCAGTGGCAATCCTTTTGTTAATGGATCTGCAACCATGAGCACAGTGCTTATGTGTTCAATTGACACTCGTTGTTTCTGAACTTCTTCTTTAACAGCAAAGTATTTCAGTTCCATGTGTTTAGCACCATTAGAATACCTGTCATTTTTAGAGAAGAATACAGCTGCAGCATTATCACAGTAAATCCTCACCGGCTTGGCAATAGAGTCAACAACCCCAAGTCCTGAGATAAAATTTTGCAGCCACAATTCATGAACCGTGGCCTCAAAGCATGCCACAAATTCAGCTTCCATAGTGGATGAAGCAGTTATGGTTTGCTTCGCACTTTTCCATGATATTGCTCCTCCGGCTAATAGGAACAAATAGCCAAAAGTAGACTTCCTACTGTCAACACATCCAGTAAAATCTGAGTCTGAGTAGCCAATCACCTCCAGATTATCAGACCTCCTAAATGTGAGCATGTAATCCTTAGTTCCCTGCAGGTACCTCATCACTTTCTTTGCAGCTTTCCAGTGTTCCAATCCATGATTAATTTGGTATCTTCCCATCATACCTACTGCAAAACTGATGTCTTTCCTAGTGCAAGTCTATGCATACATTAAACTTCCTACTGCAAAAGCATAAGGAATTCTTTCCATCTATTTTCATCCCCATTCATTCTGCGGACATTGCATAAGGCTGAATTTATCCCCTTTCTGAATAGGGACATCGCCAGCTGAACATTTATCCATTCCGAATTTCTCTAGAACTCTTTCGATATAAGCCTTCTGAGACAATCCTAGCATTCTACGTGATCGATCCCAGAATATTTCAATTCCTATCACGTAAGATGCCTCACCCATATCTTTCATTTCAAAATTCATAGAGAGAAAATTTTTGGTTTTGCGTAATAAACCAAGATCACTGGTGGCAAGCAATATGTCATCAACATACAGGGCCAAAAATATAAATTTACTCCCACTAAATTTCAGATATATACATCGATCAACAGTGTTTTCCTTAAATCCAAAAGGGGTAATGGTATTATGGAACTTAAGATACCATTGCCGGGAAGCCTGTTTAAGCCCATATATTGATTTCTTAAGTTTGCAAGCCAAGTGTTCTTTTCCCTTAATGGAGAAACCTTCAGGTTGATCCATATAGACATCTTCCTCCAAATTCCCATTCAGAAAAGCAGTTTTCACATCCATTTGGTGCAGTTCTAAATCATAATGAGCTACCAATTCCATAATGATTCTAAGTGAGTCTTTCTTGGACACAGGAGAGAAGGTCTCTCTATAATCAATGCCTCCTTTCTGAGTGAAACCCTTGGCCACAAGTCTAGATTTATATCGTTCGATATTACCCTTAGAACTGTCGCGTTTGGTCTTAAAGACCCACTTACAACCAACTTTCTTGTATCCTTCGGGCAATTCAACGAGATCCCAGACTTCATTTTGGTCCATTGATTTCAATTCATCATTCATGGTGTTAATCCATTTAGCAGAATCATTACTTTCTATGGCTTGTGAAAATGAAACCGGATCCTTACATGTTCCTATATCAAAATCAGATTCTTGTAGATAAACCACATAATCATTCGAAATAGCATACCTCCTATCCCTTTGAGATCTCCTTAATACTACTTCTTGTGGTCCATCTATTATGGGTTCATTGGTGACAGCCTCATTATGGAGTGGTGGTTCATTAATTTGTTGTTCAGTATTGTCAGGTTGTTCATCAATGATAGGAACAACAATTTACTTTGAAGCCATAGGTACAGGAACTTGTACCCTAACTTCTTGGATAACCACATTTTGTAATTTATCACTCCCACCATTTTCAATGAATCTGGCATGACCGGTATCTACAATTCTCGTACTATGATTAGAGCAATAAAACCTATACCCTTTGGATTTTTCAGGGTAACCAATAAAGTAACCACTGATCGTTCTAAAATCCAATTTCTTTTCATGTGGATTGTACAATCTAACCTCTGCTGGACAGCCCCAAACATGCAGGTGTCTTAAACTCGGTTTCCTTCCTGTCCACAGTTCAAAAGGGGTTTTTGGAACTGACTTACTAGGAACCCGATTTAATAAGTATACAGCGGTCTTAAGAGCATACATCCATAATGATTTGGGTAAATTGGAATTACTTAACATACTCCTAACCATATCCATTAAAGTACGATTACGCCTTTCAGCTACACCATTCTGCTGTGGCATTCCAGGCACAGTATACTGTGCACATATGCCGTGCTTTTCAAGGATTTTAGCAAATGGGCCAGGGCACTGCCCTGTTTCATCATACTTTCCATAGTATTCACCACCTCTATCAGATCTAATGATTTTCACCTTTCTATCTAATTGTCTTTCAACCTCAGTGATATATACCTCAAGGGAATCCACCGATTGATATTTTTCATGCAGCAAATAGACATAACCATAATGTGAAAAATCATCAATAAAGGTGATAAAATACTTTTCTCCACCAAAAGATGGATTGTAAAAAGGCTCACAAATGTCTGTATGGATAATCTCAAGAAGCTCAGTACTTCTTGTGGCACTTTTTCTGGTGTGTTTTATTTGTTTTCCCTTAATACAATCTACACACATTCCA
>LPNX010298347.1:47934-152921 GCA_001517045.1 Pseudotsuga menziesii
CTCTCGACTCCTTGAGTGATGAAATGAACTGAATGTTGTCCATGTTGCTTAAGTCTTGCCTCTTCTTGATTGAGCATACTGGCCAACTCATTCACATTCCACTTATCCTTAATAGTGTTATAGTGAATCTGAAATGGCCCATACTGAGGAGGCAAGGAGTTTAAAATGAATTGCACAAGAAATAATTCATCCACATTCATCTCAAGAGTCTTTAATTGAGCAGCCAAGTTTGTCATTTCAAGGACATGCTCATGCATTCCACGCGTACCACCAAACTTCATAGTGGTAAGCTTAGCCATTAGTGTCCCAGCAAGAGACTTGTCTGCAGTTTTGAAACGCTCTTCCATAGATTTCAGGAATTCTTTAGCATTCTCAGTAGTAGGAAGAGTTGACTTAATGTTGTTTGCTACAGTAATTCGCATGAACTTAAGGCTCAGTTTATTCGATTTTTCCCATGCTTTAAATGCAGATTTTTCTTCTGTACTGCTGTTACTAGTAATAGCAGCTGGTTTTGCAAATTCAAGTGCTACATCCAGATCCAGAACACCAAGGTGAAACTGAACCTACTCTTTCCAATCTGAGAAATTCATTCCATTCAAGAGCGGGACAGAAGAGGCATGCGAATGCAACGAAATGGAAACTGATACTGCAATCATAAATACACGTTATGTGATATTAATGCTAAGAGTTATAAGCAATTTGAAAATCATGGTTAAACAATAGTAAATAGTATCACCGTGACCTACCTTTGGGCTAATCTTATGGTAATCTATTGACAATTATGGTGATTTCCTTTTACCACCTAATAGGACTGTTTGATAAAATATTCACAACTAAGTAAGTATGTTACCTTTGAGTATCCTTACTTGCCTCAATTGTGAATACCCATCAATCATCCTATTCCAATTAAATAGTATTTCAAAATTGGTGCACCTTTGGGCCAACCTAATATTCTTGTGACTAAATAATTGCAATTTGCAGAGTCATTCTTAATACCAAAAGAAACAAGCATTAAATTTTGATAATTTGACTTAACATCTATGAGTCTTTCCGGTTGGACCACTTTGGTGGTTGCCAAACCGTATCATAATATATACCTTAAATCAATGTAACGACTCTGCATATTGATTCAACAATAATGTGTTTAAATAGAGTTCTGTCATCATTCACTATGGCAAAAGAAAGCATTTTAATGTGACAGAGAAATTTAATAAAATATCAGATCTTAATTGTCCCAGTATGCTATATAACAGCTGATAAGGAATCGTGGTGAACTGTTTGACAAAAGTCTTAAACCAAGAATACTTTAAAACATATCAGTAGTCAATACAAGTTCATACCAACACTAAGAGGGGACATTCCAAGGGTATCATAACAGTTGTAGCTAAACTGTTTGTCAAAAGTTTTAAACTGAAAGCACCAAAATAATAGCAGTAAACTCAAACAAATAGCAGCAGATAGACCGAAAGAGTGTTCTGAACATTTCTTGAAATTAAAAGCCTATTGTCCAATTTAATAAAAAATCACATATAGGTGATTAATAGCAAAACAATCACAGATACATATTAGTTTGGCCAAGTTTAAAAAAAGTAAAATCTGTAAATAACGGTGAATGATCACCATGTAGGGCTTTCAGTCAGAAAACTTGTGGAACCTGCTGTACTCAAAAGATTGGTATGGATCCAGTTAAACATCAAAGTATAAGTTAATCTTGATCCATTCAGAATGGACAAAATTCTAATGTCATAACTCCTCCGTTGTGGAAACGGGGATTAATAAAATTATGATTCCTTCGTATTATGGTCAAATTCAAAATGAAAAACCTTCATATGATTCTTTTATATTGCTTGCATAGGAAGGAATATGATTCCCACACTATCATCAGCACCTCTGAACACCACTTTCACGAAAATCAGTGGCCTTTGAGGAAAATTAGGTTCCGTACCCAAAGCATTGGAGAACATTTCATGTGAAAAAAAAATCCCTATTGCACTGGTAAAGAGGTTGCAACGGATGATTTAAATTGAAAAATAGTAGCTTTAAGGAATTATGATTCTTCTAAATTGCGAACAGAAATACAACATCGATCCAAAAGAAAAACGAACCCTGGTTCACACAAATCAAAGGAGCAGAACCCCGAAACCAGATCGCATTCGATCAAAGGAAAGTTTAAAACGTGGCTCTGATACCAAGGTTAGTAGCTTTAAGGATCTGAAACTTTCCTTTCTATAAGAAATAAATAAACATCGGAATATAGACAGCAAAATTCGTAATACCTTGATCCATCTTGACAGCCTCAGACTGATTCCAGACACCTCTGTCCCTGCAACGTTTTTCCAGAAAAGTATTGAAGAAACTTTTCCCAACACAGAACAGAAAACGGTTTCTCTCTCTTACCCTGCACCAATGCGTTCCTTCAGCTTGTCTGATGGGTATTCTGAAAGGATCATTTATAGGAAGAGAGAGGACCGGTTTCCCCATGCAACTTATTCTCCACCTGTCCATCAGAGTAGGAGAAATAGAAATGGCTGCCAAAAACCCGTCTCTTCATATGGACAACGTAAAACTGAATTTCTAAATTTAGTCTTACATTATAAACCAGAACCTTAGTCTGGTTGATTGCTTTTTCTTTTTTAAATGAATGAAGAGAAAGTGATTCATTTAAGGTTTATTAAAAATAATAAATTGTAAAGAAAAACAAATTATACAGACTGCACAGTAAAGGGAGGTAGTTGGTAAATGTTTAATAAATTATTTTTAGAAGCCATCTCCGGTAAGGGCCTCATTTACCATTGAATTCACTTTTTCCAATATTCTTTCTTCTCAAACATAACCTTGATGATATTTAAAACAAATTAATTAATTAATTAAAGATTGCAGTAAACAAACCAAAAGGAAAAACCAGAAAAGAGGATTGTAAATTTTTTACGCATTTGCATTCATTATATCGCAAAGGAAAAATTTAAATACCCTAAGCTGAGGAAAAACAATGTAGCAGATAATAAATTCAAAAATAAACTGTTCTTAAGGTTTAAATATAAACTAAAGTCCGAGCAATCGAATTCCATATCTACATCGTATTCCAGATAATCCCCGCTGTCAATGGTTGTGGGGGATTAGGAGAACAATGGATCTATGATGTGAATAGCGTCCTCCATTTTCAACATTAAATGATGGTGAATGAACTCTAACATGTTCTTGTTCACTCTCTCCCCTTCAACATCCATGGTGGTCCACTGCTACTTTGACTTTGACTAAGGATGATGATAATGATATTGAGGATGAGGATCTGTTGATTCATATATTTATAATTGGCCTGTAATAGGCTAAATATTGATCGTCTTATTATATTTTAAATTTCAATAAAATAATATTTACATATCCCACGTAAACGATAAGTCATTAGAAATATATATATTCTAATTTCAACTTGCAAATTTCAAAGTGCAAAACTTTCGTTACAGATATGTATATTCTATTTTCAAATTAAATGTTTAAATTTCATTCATATTTCTTCTTACGTTTAGCTTGTTGGAAAAATGTAATTATTTGCAGATCTACACTTGATCTCCAGCCGACTCTGTCAGAGTCTGTAGAAGCCACGATCTTGTCTGTCAGTCTGACAAGAAGGAAAGGTCCACATGTAGGCAGCGTAATTCAATTGAATTTATTTGAGAAGCTAAGTTGTTAGGTAGATAGTTATTGCATTGTTTAATGCAAAGTAAGTCGGCAAGTAAGTCGGTCTATGTTGTAGCAATCTTCAGGTTGTCTATAAATAGAAGAATCATTTTGTAATTTAGTTTACAGACATAACACGAACACAGGACAAAGACACAAAGGAACTCTAGGTGAGAAAGAGAAGTTGAAGCTAAAGCTTCTATGCATTTGATTTAGTCGAAGAGCTGAAGCTCTGTAGACGGACGAGTTTGTAACAGACAAGTTTGTATTACTTTGTATTTCCGCATAGTTAAATATATGAAATAGTTTGTGGTTGAATTCATGATTATTTGGCCGCTCATATTTCTAGATTTACTTCTGTAAATGTCTTTTACAATTACTGATAAGTAAAAGAACAAGAACCCATAAAAATCTCACGACGTGAAAGTTCCAGGTTTTACCGCACTTTGTTCAACTCAAATATTCGTACATATTTGGGCATATGTTTTCCATAAGTTATTTGGATTTGTAAATGTGGTCATTTTACTTCATCTTACTCACATGTGAAAAGTATTTGTAATATTCTTAAGTCTTTAGACTAAGAATCATTTTCTGCAGAGTTCTATCGTAGTCTCACTTGATCGCAGATAAGTTGATTGCATCAACTTGACCACCGCATCAACTTAATCACAGATAAGTTGATCGCATCAACTTGACTGCTGCATCAACTTAATCGTAGATAAGTTGATCGCATCAACTTGACTGACACATCAACTTGATCGCAGATAAGTTGATCGCATCAAATTTGATCGCAGAAATCAACTTGGTTGCAGGTACCAACTTGATCGTAGGTATTAAATTGTTCGCACCAACTGGCTTGGTCGCAGTAAAAGGTTGGTCGCAGCAAAAAGGTGAACGCAGTAAAAACAGGTCGGAGTTAAAAAGTGAAATTATTTTCTTTTAAATATTGACTGAGCGCTAAACCCAAGTTTAGTCGGCTTGATTTTGGCTATCTAGTATCAGAGCGAGGTTATATCAGAGCAAGGTATATAATAGCCCAAGATTTTAGGAAATAAATCTTGTCTTGAAAGGTGGAAATTAATTTTCTACGGAAAGTTAATTAAAAATTAAAAATGGCTTCCATTTCCGGTTCATTGCAACCTCCAAGTTTTACGGGAAATAATTATGAATATTGGTCTTTAACAATGAAGGATTTATTTAGAGGACAAGATGTCTGGGAGATAGTCCAGCATGGTTATGCAAAACCAGCAGACATGACAGCATATAACAATCTCACACAGGCTCAGAAAGATGTCTTGAGAGAACAAAGGAAGAGAGATGGAAAAGCTCTGTTTTTCATACATCAAGCTATGCATGAGAGCATACTCCCAAGAATAGCAGCAAAGACTAATGCCAAGGAAGAATGGGATACATTGGAGACTGCCTATCAAGGTTTGGATAAGGTAAAGACATCCAAGTTGCAAATTCTGAGAAAATATTTTGAATCTCTGTGCATGAAAGATTCAGAGAATGTAGACACATTCTACACCAGATTTGTTGGGTTGATAAACTAACTGAAATATCATGGAGAACCCGTATCAGACCAAAGGGTTGTTGAAAAAATTCTCAGGAGTCTTCCCCCAATATTTGAAAACTTGGTTGTGACCTTAGAGGAACACACAGACATGTCAACATTCAGCATTGATGAGCTGCAAGCTTCACTCATCAATCATGAACACAGAATTAGCAGATCACAGACATCATTGGAAGGTGCATTTGTAGCACAGTAATCCATAAGCCGTGGTAGAGGCAAGGGGAGAAACAACTTCAGAGGTAGAGGAAGAAGTTCTTCAAGAGGAGGATGAGGCAGAAGTCCTACAAATGTCGGTGGCAGAGGAGATAACCAGAACCCAAGTCAGCCAAGTGGCTAGAGGTTTGATAAATAAAAAATTCAATGTCATTACTGTAAGAAGTTTGGTCATTATGCATATGAATGCAGGAAGAAGCAATATGACCAAGGAAGACAAAGCCCAAGTCATTCAACCAGCGCCAACACTTCAACAGGTGCAATGTTAATGGCATCGACATCTCCACTTGAATGCAATGCTGTTCAAGAAAGTCCACATGACATATGGTACTTAGACTCAGGATGCAGCAACCGCATGACTGGTAATTTAAATCTATTTTCTAGTCTAGATACTTTAGTTAAAACTGATGTTACACTTGGAAACAATGTCCAAGTCACTGTCTTAGGAAAAGGCACTATTGATATTCTAACCAAACAGGGGGAGAGTAAGTATATCCCTGATATCTATCATGTTGAAGGTCTGAAACATAATTTGTTAATCATTGGACAGTTGTTACAAAAGGGCTATATAATCTACATGGAAGATGAACACTGTGTGATCAAAGACAAGCGTCCAAGTGACCAGCTAATAGAAAAAGTGCCAATGACAAGCAACCGCTTGTTTCCATTGAGGATAGTTCCCGACATAAAAGGGAAGACAAAGACAGAAGCTGCATTCAAGGCAGAAAATGAAGATACAGTCGAGATCCTCGACAAGAGAGAAAATTGCAGTGCTAATTTGCAAGCTGCATTTCAGACAGAAGTTCAGGATGAATCCTGGTTGTGGCATTTCAGATTTGGACATCTGAATTTTGGTGGGATGAAGCTACTGCACACAAAGAATATGGTGAAGGGATTACCATTGATCGATAGACCAGAGAGGGTTTGTGAAGGCTATTTTTTTGGCAAGCAGCACAGAGAGACATTTCCAGTTGGAAAGTCCTATAGAGCATGCACACCACTTGAAATTGTGCACTCTGACATTTGTGGTCCAATGCAAACATCATCCATTGGTGACTGCAAGCATTTTCTAACCTTTATTGATGACTATTCAAGAAAGACATGGGTATATTTCTTGAAACACAAATCTGATGCATTTCGTTATTTTCAGTATTTCAAGGCACTCGTGGAGAACCAGAGTGGTCACCGCATCAAGATCTTAACGACCGACAGAGGAGGTGAATATGTTTCAAATGAATTTCTGAATTTTTGCAAGACCCATGGCATACAGAAACAATTCACTGCACAGTATACACCTTAGCAGAATGGTATTTCCAAAAGAAAGAACAGAACCATCATGGAGATGGCACGCAACATGTTGGCAGCCAAGCATTTGCCAAATGAGTATTGGGGTGAAGCAGTCGCAACTGCTGTATACATTATGAACCGATGTCCGACAAAGAGTGTGAAGAACAAAGTTCTCCAAGAAGCATGGACAGGTATGAATCATAGTGTCTCACATTTAAAAGTTTTTGGTTGTGTTGCATATGCTCATATTCCAGATGAGCTGAGAAAGAAGCTAGACAAGAAGGGACAGAAATGTATTTTTGTAGGCTATTCAGAAGACACAAAAGCATACAAGTTGTATGACCCCGTCACAAGGAAATTCATAATTAGTCGGGATGTTCAATTTGTCAAGAACAAATCATGGGATGGAACCGTCGACACAAATGTCAAGATTGTGTCGAACATCGACAACGATGATATGGAAGAGGAAGTGGTTCAAATACCACATGTAAATCAACCGGTTGGAGCACCGTCGACTCCCATGACACCAAGACATGGTTCAGCACAAGGACCATCGACACAAGTAGCAGCTCAAGCTACATCGAAAAGTACACCAAGAGGACAGCAGACTCCATCAAGCATTTCGTCGGGGTCAACATCGATAGAACCAATGAAGACAAGAAGTCTGCGAGAGATATATGAAGCCGGTACACCTAATTCATTCTCTTTGTTTGCATTATTTTCCCCTATATATGATCCACTAACGTTTGAAGAAGCTGTTGAAGAAGAAGTATGGGCACAAGCCATGGATGAAGAAATAGAATGCATTGAGAAAAACTAGACATGGTAACTGGTTGATGTACCAAAAGACAAAGATGTAATCAATGTCAAATGGATTTATAAGACAAAGAAAGATGCTGATGGGAATGTGCAAAAGCACAAGGCAAGAATGGTAGCAAAAGGGTTTACACAACAACCCGGCATCGACTTCAATGAAACGTTTGCACCTATTGCACGCATGGATACAGTCAGAACAGTTTTGGCCATTGCTGCACAAAACAAATGGCAAGTTCATCAGATGGATGTCAAGTTGGCATTCTTAAATGGCTATCTAGAAGAGGAAGTATATGTGGAACAACCACAAGGGTATGAAGTTCCAGGTCAAGAGCACAAAGTGTACAGGCTGAAAAAGGCACTCTATGGTTTGAAGCAAGCTCCTAGAGCTTGGTACAATCGTATTGATTCCTATCTCATTGAAAATGGATTTCACAGAAGTGAAAGTGAACCGACTTTGTACACCAAAGTCGATGAGCAAGGTAAGATGTTAATTTTCTTCCTGTATGTAGATGATTTAATATTTACTGGTGATTATGGCATAACAGATTTTAAAACAGTCATGGAAAGTGAATTTGAAATGACTGATCTGGGGCTTATGAAGTTTTTTCTGGGCATTGAAGTTCAGTAGTCTGAAAGTGGTATCTTTATATCACATTCTAAGTATGCAAGTGAAGTTTTAAAAAGGTTTAACATGTCTAACTGCAAGACAGCCCCAACACCAGTGATAACAGGTTTAAAATTAAGCAAGGATGATGAAGGATCCACTGTAGATCCTACGTTGTTCAAAAGGCTTGTTGGCAGCCTTATGTACTTAACAGCAATAAGACCAGACATTATGTATGGTGTAAGTCTGATATCAAGGTTCATGGAGTCACCAAGAGACTCACATTGGCAAGCAGGTAAAAGAATTCTGAGATATGTAAGTGGCACAAAAGACCTTGGTATTATGTACTCAACTTCAGAAAATTTTAAACTCATTGGTTACACTGACAGTGACAATGGAGGCAGCATAGATGACAGGAGAAGCACATCTGGATACACCTTTCATTTTGGTACAGGTGTTGTTTCATGGGCTTCAAAGAAACAGCCCATAGTAACTCTATCTTCAGCTGAAGTAGAGTATGTTGCAGCAACAAGTGCTGCATGTCAAGCTGTCTGGATGAGGAGAGTCTTAAAAGACCTGTCACAGAACCATCAAGAACTGACAACAATCTTCTGTGACAACAATTCAGCTATAGCATTATCAAAGAATCATGTGTTTCATAAGAGAACCAAGCACATCGATACAAGGTTTCATTTTATAAGAGAGTTGTTAAACGACAAGGAAATTTGTTTGGAATTTTGCAGGTCTGAAGACCAACTTGCCGACATCTTCACAAAGCCATTGGAAAAAGACACATTCTAGTATCTGCGTAGTTATCTTGGAATGACAAGTTCTCCACAGTGAACTCTGTCATGAACAGAGCATGTCTAAGCTCTGAAACATTTTGTAAAATTTTGTTTTAAAAACTCCATCTGCTTATAATTAAGGGGGAGTGTTGGAAAAATGTAATTATTTGCAGATCTGCACTTGATCTCCAGCCGACTCTGTCAAAGTCTGTAGAAGCCACGATCTTGTCTGTCAGTCTGACAAGAAGGAAAATTCCACATGTAGGCAGCGTAATTCAATCGAATTTATTTGAGAAGATAAGTTGTTAGGTAGATAGTTATTGCAGTGTTTAATGCAAAGTAAGTTGGCAATTAAGTCGGTCTATGCTGTAGCAATCTTTAGGTTGTCTATAAATAGAAGAAGCATTTTGTAATTTAGTTTACAGACAGAACACGAACACAGGAACACAGACACAAAGGAACTCCAGGTGAGAAAGAGAAGTTGAAGCTCAAGCTTCTGTGCATTTGATTTAGTCGAAGAGCTGAAGCTCTGTAGACGGATGAGTTTGTAACAGACAAGTTTGTATTACTTTATATTTCCACATAGTTAAATATATGAAATAGTTTGTGGTTGAATTCATGATTATTTGGCCGCTCATATTTCTAGATTTAGTTCTGTAAATGTCTTTTATAATTACTGATAAGTAAAAGAACAAGAACCCATAAAAATATCATGGCGTGAACGTTCCAGGTTTTACCACACTTTGTTCGACTCAAATATTCCTGCATATTTGGGCATATGTTTTCCATAAGTTATTTGGATTTGTAAATGTGGTCATTTTACTTCATCTTACTCACAGGTGAAAAGTATTTGTACTATTCTTAAGTCTTTAGACTAAGAATCATATTTTGCAGAGTTCTATTGTAGGCTCACTTGATCGCAGATAAGTTGATCGCATCAACTTGACCACCGTATCAACTTAATCGCAGATAATTTGATCGCATCAACTTGACCACCGCATCAACTTAATCGCAGATAAGTTGATCGCATCAACTTGACCGCCGCATCAACTTGATCGCAGATAAGTTGATCGCATCAACTTGACTGCCGCATCAACTTGATCGCAGATAAGTTGATCGCACCAAACTTGATCGCAGAAATCAACTTGGTCGCAGGTACCAACTTGATCACAGGTATTAACTTGTTCGCACCAACCGGCTTCGTCGCAGTAAAAGGTTGGTCGCAGCAAAAAGGTGAACGCAGTAAAAACAGGTCGGAGTTAAAAAGTGAAATTATTTTCTTTTAAATATTGACTGAGCGCTAAACCCAAGTTTAGTCGGCTTGGTTTTGGCTATCATAGCCTTGTCATGGTGTCACATGATTATCATGTACTGAAATAGACGGTAATTTATATTATAAAAAAGGATTTGTAGAGATACCATAACACATGCTTTTGATAAACCAAATGTAAAGCGTCATTCAGTTCACTTCAAATAAATTGAATTTTCTTTAAAACATGCTATTAATCCATCAAACATTTAGACATGCGACTAATTCACTTTGTTCACGTCTTCTTATTTTCCACGCATTTTGTTTTAATATATAACAAAAAACAATACAACACGTAAACAATCAATTTTTGAATGGATTGGTTCTGTCATTTGTGATTATGAACACGATTTTCCTTATTTGATTTTGGTAAGAAACTAAGAATTTTTAAGGATTTTCGCTCTACCATGGGTATGACTGTTAATAATTACAAAACAAAAATTATGATTATCAAATTGAAGAAGGAAACTTAAGCTAAATTTGTGTATGACAATAGCAACTTGGAGGAAGTGTCTTCTTACAAATACCTAGGAATTGATATTCATCACAAGCTGAACTGGAACTATAGCATTGAGAAAAGGATTAATGGAATGTGGAAAGATTATTTTGATCTCGAAAATAATTGCAAAGCAACAAACCTTGTGAAGTGGGATAAAAAGAAGCTCCTCTTTGAAACTTTAGTCACTATTGTTATCTTGTAGAGGTGTGAGGTTTGGGGTTTCAACATATCTAGAGAATATTGGAGAAATATTGAGAAAATCCAGAACGTATAACCTTAAAATTAAAGCCAATACACTCTACCCTATTCTCCTTATAGAAGTGGGTCTTTCCCCAATGGAGATCCTAGCTATGACTAGGCTTTTGTTGTACAAGCAAAAAATCAATAACATGGGATACCATAGACTTCCTTAGCTAGATTTAAATTCCATCAAAAACCACTTATTACTCATGCAAGGTTAGTATAAAGATACCAAGGTCTGGTTAAACCATTGGGAGATTGACAAAAATTAAGATTTAGAGGCTAAAATAAAATTAATATATTATAAATAGGTAATCAACCATAATCCAGAAGATCAAAAGTATCCCTCTATTTTAGCTAGTTCAAAGAAAAAAATTAATATAGCCAAGATAAGAACGGACTCTCATGAACTCCATAGTGAAATCGGTCATTGGGAATTTCCTAAAACACCATGGGTGGAAAGGATCTTCCATCTATTTGAGAATATGAAATTTGAGGATGAAAAACACTTCCTCTTAGGGTTTTCTGCGTACACCCACATTAGATCTCAGTTTTATAATCTTTCTTGCAATACTGACCTTCCTAGCCTTTTAACCTGTCAAAATTATAGTGAGCTCGGGACACTTCTCTCCAAGCTCTTTGAGCATAGAAATACAATTTTAAAACAAACTAAATAATTCGTTTCTTTAGGTCCGATAGAGCAAAGTTTGGTCTGAGGGGACGTTAACCATCATCATCATCAATATGATTAAAGATTCATCTTAATTTCATAATAAATTGATTTAAGGTTTTAATATTCATGATGATGAGGATGGTTAAAGTTCAGTGGTACCAACTTGGTTTCTTGAACCTTAAAAAAAAAAAAAGTTATTTCGATGGTTGCAAAAAAAAACTTCTATGCTAAAAAACACTTAGAAAAGGGTGTTCCTATAAGACCATAGTTATGACAAGTTAGAAGGTTAATAAAGTAATTTTTATTGGAGCAAAGATTACAAAATTCATCTGATTTGGGTACTAACAAAAACATTACTTTCATCTTCAATTCTAATAGACTAAGAGATGCCAAAATTTTCTTTTAGTCTCTAAATCTTTCTCACATTCTCTTTCTAAACTTTGAAGCAATAATATTTTTAATGATTTTAATACTTTTCCAAATAAATCTACACAAAATCCAATTATAAAAGGTTAATTTATGAGAGTTTAAAGGCTTTTTCTCATCCTAAACTATATATGGATCTATGTATGGTTTTCCAACTAGTCAAATGTTAAATTCAATTTTTTTTATATTTAAAGCATTGTAAAAGATTATTAATAAAAATAAATATTTTATAATATAATAATTTTATGTAAAAGTATTGGATTAATTTATTTTTATTTATATATAAAAGTTTCAAAACCATATAAAAAATATTATAGTAAACTTATTTTGAATTTTACAACAATTTCAAATTTAAGAATTCTCATATAAACAAACTTTCTTCCTAGTGTATTTTCATAGATCTAAACTTTTTAGTTGAAATTTTTCATAAGATTCAATTTATCACGGACGAATAACAATTTTTGAAAATAAATTTAGATGTTGAAGTATACTTAGCTCTTCTTTAAAAATGTATGTAGATGTTTAAGTATCCTTAGCTCTTCTTTAAAAATGTATGAAACTGATTTAATAAATTGTTATTAAATTCTTTTCAACAATTTTATTTTATTTGGTTTTAAATATTTTTTACAAGAAGTTAAAAATAAAACAAATGGAATGGATTATTCTTTTATTAATAAAAGATATTAGAAGGGAAAAAAATGAAATAGTTGTTGTAAGAGTGTTTACTGACTCACAAGAGGAAAACACAAGTGGGTGAAGTTGCTCAATGAGAACTCAAGGTGCAAGAGGCATCTTCCCCCAAAATAGGTCACAACTCCTTGTTGAGTGCTAAAGATCAAGAGGCTCATAAATGACCAAGCCCTAGGCAAAATACTATATAATAGTATGTCCATTAGCAAGTAGGAGGCTAGCATTGGACGAGGAATTAAATACGATAATACAAGAAAGGGCGCATTAAGTGGATTTTTCTCTTGTGGTTCAACGAATAGGCTTGGGGGTTCTGGAGAAAGAAATACTTGGCTTCTCTAGGAGTGGGTTGGGAGGAATGAATATTTAATTTCTATTTTACCGATAGTGGTGTCAAGTTCCTTGTCCTATTTCTTATCTAATTAAAACTAGTTACACTAGGATGTCCACTTTAATTATGAATCACATCTATTCATTTAACATAAATATATTTGCATCTATATAGAGTAATGATCTATTATGCATATCGATTAAGTATTGATCTATTATGCCTATAAATAGAATATGGATTTATTACACATTTGTTAAAAATCATTCCTATTATGTTTTCAAATCTAGATATTATTTCTTGTTATAGTATTCATGCATGTAAAATAACCTCATTTAGTAAAGGTAGGTTCCTAATGAATCCCTGTTTGGGCATTCATATCCGGATTGAGACTTCATAATTTTGCGTTAGTTAAAAAATTGAAAACCAAATTAACGAAAGATATAATTCTTGGTATAATTTAAGTTGCTTAGGTTCACAACGTAGTATGTTTCTATAAACTATCTAAAGGGCAGAATCATATTATGCTCTAAATATAAGTTTAGATAATTTACACCACATTAGACATAAAGAATAATTTTGTAGTTGTTTTAAACCAATTCACACATAGAGTACCAAAACAAAATAAATCAATTTACAAAGTCAAGTAATCCTTTGCATAAACTAATAGTCGAAATATACTATAATCTAGTTATTTCTTAACATGTTAAGAGTCAAGAGGCCTTCATATAACTATAACATATTATAATGTATCTAATTACATAAATCCTTAATATGGATCAAGAGTGCAAGATTTGGAGTAATAGTATCCCAAAGGAAAAACTACATATACACTATATAAAATTACAGATAATTAAATATACAAAGTATTGAAATTCACAAAAATCCCATCTATTAACTTATCTAGTAGTCCCTGACTTAGCTGAAGGTATCAACATAAATGCTTGGATCTACTACCATGATTGCTTTCAACATTTATCTTGTTCACATAGATAAAATGTGCGTCATCGGAACCCTCATAATTCTAAACGTGCAACCACCATCCACAGTCAGAACCCTCATAATAATTATGAACAAAATTAAACAATGTAAAATAATTTATAGTTTCCATTACCTAGTTTGAATTGCAAGGAGGGCCATGGGTTGGCTCCTCTTGGATGCCCTTATCCCTCCTCTTCCCGCAAGAAATAAGTTAGGCATCAATCTTTATGATCGAGAGTTCATAAAATATAATAACACATCTTTTGCAAAGTTAAGAGGTTGTTTATTTACTTGGTATAAGGCAGTTCAAGGCTGAAAAACGTGGTTGGTTTTGAGTCACAAAAACCAAAAACCCATGGATTTTGGCGGATATTAGCACTTAGAATACCTATTTTATACCTTGGGAATCAACCATGAATAATTAAATTAACTACTGACAAGTTTTACACCAATAACCTTACAAAATCGCCATGGCAAGGCAGAGCCTTTCGGTCCTAGAGCCTACATACCAAACAACCACGACAATGAAGGGTTCATACAAGAAAATTGACACATTAAACCCTAAAAAAGAAACCTTGCAATCATCATTTAAAAGTGGACGACTGAGATTCATTCTCGAGCAAGCCTTAAAGGCCTAGCTGCTCTATCAACTTGCAGCCATGACAACACTTTAATTCTAAATTCAACCAGAGTACAAAATGTTATAACCATCATATCGCACCACCAAATTTTATCATAACGTATAATTTTTTTCTTTAAACCAATGTCTGACTATGGTATAAACCTCATAGCCAATAGTTTATACACATATATAAATCAATACATAAAACAATGTTATGTAAACCCTTGCGCATTAGGACGAAGGTTATACCTTGGGTACTTTATAGTGTTATATGTTATAACCTAGCACTTTAGGACCAATATTATACCTTGGGTACTATAATCCTTAGTATATTTAAATAATGGGATCAAGGATTTACCCATAGTCTCCCAAATATTGTCATATGCAATTAAAGTAACAATGCGACAAAAACTGAAGACCAAGACTTAGACTTAGGGATAATAAATCCTTATCAAACCTATAACAAGATAAATGTAAAAGTGTAATGTCCCAAAAAAACTAAAAAAAAATTATAGGCTAGTAAAAAACTACCTAAATGGAACATTATTACTCTTGCGGAATATAACGTACACTACTTGTACTGCTGTCTATTCGTAAGCTGTTCTTACATTCTGTCATTTACTTC
The DNA here is from genome assembly GCA_001517045.1 of Pseudotsuga menziesii. Classification (NCBI taxonomy): domain Eukaryota; kingdom Viridiplantae; phylum Streptophyta; class Pinopsida; order Pinales; family Pinaceae; genus Pseudotsuga; species Pseudotsuga menziesii. Next base: position 63,281 of record LPNX010298347.1, read on the forward strand.
TAGTCATTATTATTAGTGCATTTTACTTATGATATCATCAGTCTATTTATTAAACTATTCTTATGTTTAGAAATTATGGTTGATGTGTTAATTATTTGAATAGATACCTTGTTTACTTCAACGCATGTAAACTTGTTATTTATTAAGTTCTGACTTAACTTTGTCTGTGGGAACAAAGTGGGTGGAGTGAAGGGAATCATTGTCCCATGATGGTCTGAGAGGTAAATTAGTATTTGTTATGCAGGCTTACTTAGTTCAATCGAACTAAGGCACCTCATTTATTTTCTTGCACGTTTACCTCGTGTACAAAGGATTAGTAGAGAGCTTGATCATTTTGATCTTAAAATGTACCTGTTGTTTATTATTATGCTTCCTCACTTCCTTAGATTGATAGCATGGTAAGTCCTATTCTGTTAATTAACTAGCCTAGATATTTATTAACTATGTGACATTTAGAATTTATGCATTTACAATTCATGTCCATATTATTACTACTATTAACATATCTCTTGTTTTGATTTTGCAGGTTATAACTTTAGCTAAGATTAAGCTTGAGGTTACTATGGTAATGCTACCATGGCATATTCCATATGCCACGGTTATTAAGTGTTTACGTTTAGGGACAAATGCAATATACTAAGGCTTAATCCTAAGGTTTACACAAGACATACCATATGCGAGGACTTTGGAGTAACGCATACCATGTCTAGACTATGTAATAATGATACCTTGTAATAATATATGACCTGTGTTAAGTTTTGGGGGTGGAAAAATATAACATATGGTTGAACCCTATGATAATAGGGTTTAAGCTTCTGCACGGGGAATGAAATACATGAATAGGCAACGAAAATTAACTATGGAGAGTGGGTTTGGGCATTTCAATTGTGGTCACCGGCTGGTGCCATTAATGTTCTTGGTAATCACGATAGCCCCAAGCTTAGGGATTGGCTCATGATGGACTTATCATTTTCTTTGTTTGATTTGGGGTTTGGTCGTGCTCTACGTAGGGGAAAATGGAGGCGACCTCCATGGCAACGAAGGTAAGAACACTTCGCTCGACTTCTCAGCATTTCGATGGTTTGTAAGATGCATTATTCGTTGTATTAATTCTCATTCTAGTTGTTGGATGGTTGTAGGTTCTAGGTTTAGTGCAGGGCGGGATAAATCAATGAGCTTTGTTGTTTAGGAAATGATACAACCTATGGTGCAAGGTAAGCATGGTTAGCAAGCTTCTACTTGGCACCTCTTGGTCCTGTTGGGAATAACCATGTTTTGACTTGTTGATTTTTTGGGGTTTTAAAAATTCCTTCAGGCTTGTGATGAATAAACTAGGTATTTTAATTGTTAAGGTGTTAAGCCATGAATCAAATCTTAAGGCCATTCATCTCTATGTATGATTTTAATTTTGGGTTTGTAAAAGTACTTGTGCTATTACAAGCGAATAGAGAGAGACTTGTGAATTCTTAGTAGACTCTATTCTTGTTTATGTGAATCGTATTTTTGGTTAATGAAATCATTTTTATATATTTGGCGTCTGAGCCATGGGCTCCACCATTTCTTGTAATGGTGCCATAGCCCATTGACATGCCTGTGTTGATAATAAACTCCTCTGATTTTTAGAATGGTTATGAAATGGGAGTGTGTGTAAATTCTTATGCTGCGATAGGTGTTTATTTACTTAAGTTGGATTAGGAATTTTCCTTCGTGGATGCTCTATGCACATTTTTATTTATTACTTAGCTATAATTCTGGGCATTGAATGGGTGAAGACATGACGTGTATGGCCTTGGCTCATCCCAGGGTTGTTGCACCAGCTCAAATGGTTACATTTCTTATTGATTAGTTTTTGTTATTAAGTACGTGGAAAATGTTGTAATCCATGGGGAAAACCGCCGACTGCTATCATTGTTGTAGGTTTCCTTTTGATGGACTATGAAATTAATAGATTGTTATCTGAGGCCGTGTTGTAGTGTAAACATATTTTTTATTAACAACATTGTGGTGATATATAATTGTTGCCCGCATACATAATACGTATAGCATGGCCATTGGTTATAATAGAAACGACCTACATGGTCAATCCCTGGGAGTTACTATATATAGAAACTATGGATTATTTAAAGGATTGACTTCTGTGTATTACGTAATTTTATGGCTTGTATTTATTTAAAAGATCAGTAGCATGGTTATGCGATTTGATTTCTGTGTAAGTAATTCATAATGTGATTGTTATTACTATTTTTGACTTTGGTCTCAATACCCACACGGATCGATGTGATGACCTCTGTTGGCATTCAGGGTTTCAATTACTATCCATTTAATGTTATGCATTTATGATAGATTAAATAGAACTGTGGATTCTTTTATATATAGATGTGATCAGAGATTCAATAAAGGACCCCATGGATGGTCGTGATCCCTCCTATATTCATTTAATTATGACGTTGTTGATTTAAATGAAATGTTTCAATATTAGTTTGTATTTCATGGGGCAGACCTTGGAAGGGCATTAATGGTTTATTTAATATTTGATTTAATTATAGTATGTTCTTAGTTGATTTAATTTATATTCTAGCTCTGTTACTAAATACTTATATTTAGTATTCTGGTTTATTTACTACTGTTAATAATTAGATGGATACTATCATAGTTCTTTTATTGGTACTTTAGGTTGAACCTAGTATTTATATATATTTATACGACTCCTACTTTTGACCTTGTTTTTAAATAAATGTAAAACAAGCCTCTGTTGACAAATGAAATATGTCAGCATACTCTTAAAGACTAGAGAACAATTATTTAGTTACTCGAAACAAACCCTAGTTTATAGTAAACATAATCTGAGTACTGAAATAATACAGAGAACAAACTTAAAGGTACAAATCCTGGTAATATACAACATATGATAAAATTTGCATCCTAAGGTTAATATTTAAGAAATGCAAACCCTAGCAGATACTAACGAGAGAATCAAACACATAGGGTTAGGAAATGCATTGAAATCATTTACCTAGCATATCCAACAATTAATCTAGAAAATAGAATAGACAGTCTAGGGATTCATACCTAAAATTGAAGCTCTATTAATGGTTGAACCTGCACACTCAAATAACCAGCATTGACAATTCAATGCAAATATAACCTCTATTTTCATTACCAAATCACTTGGGAACTACCACGTTCCTCCGAACCATGAACCAGAATCGTTCCTCGTTTAAATTTGGATCCCCCCAAGCTGGACTCCAACATGCAAGTAGCTTAGAGCTCCTAAGGTAGGGTTTCCCAACTGGTAATTAGTTCTGAATAAATTCTTCTTTCCTTGTAGGAAACACTTCTCCAAGAAATCACTTGAGAGAAAAAAACAGGTAGAATAATAATTCTCCAAAGACAAAAAATCAGAACCACAAGCCTTTCCTTGGCTTGAGTCTTTATAGATAGACTTTTCAGTCAAAGGGACAGTTAAATCAAGAAACCTTGGTTTCTTTATCTGACCCTTTTCAATTACTTTAGGTAATTATTAATATTTTTTTTAATTCTTGCACATGATCTAGGAACTAGGAATCAAAATCATCAAAGAATAATTAACAAATACTCATGAATTGGAAATAACTGGAATCCAAATAGGTTTCCTCTCTGTATATTATATAAACAATAAAGGATTACAATTTCCATGCATAGCAATAGCTTAACTCCATGAATAATTCGAATACCTAAGGGACAATTCGAATTCAGTGAGTGAGTCTAGCTTAACTGAATCTTTGCCATGCAATCTCACTTAGTTAACCACTTGACCAAAACCCTAATTGACTCACCAAACCCTAACTGAAGTTGGAGTGCAATAAATGACTGAATCTCAACTGAAGGAGATCAAACACATGTCATAGGCAATCCAATCATCAAGTGCTAGTACTGCATGACTCCAATAAACCCTGATGAGGTTAACTGAAGCTGAACTGACCATCAGAAGTTGGTGAAGGCGCCTTGTTAACTCCAGTTCATTAAATAATAATAAAATAATCATTAAATAATCATTAAATAATATATTTAATGAATGGAGGCACCTTAACTGACTGTAACTAATTGGTTTAACTGATTGTAACCACCAGTTAACAGTTAGGTGCATTAATGTCACACAGATCACCCCTGGAGTGCTCCAGTTAGCCTCCTTGACTGTAGGAGAAGGCTAAGTTAGCCTCCTTGACTGTAGGTAGGCATGGGAGTGACTGGGATGATGGTAATGAATGCTCCACTGATGTTAATTAAACTTAGGATAGTGGTTTAACTAGGCCAATTTGACCGTAGGAGTGAGTATGAAGGTAAATGTCTCCAACACCCCCCCTTAAGCTATACTTAGGAAGAGTTAGAAAACATAGATGCATAAAATTCTAGGGCCCTGGAAACAAAGGCCATAGGTCACCCTGTACAATAAAGAAACTGAAACAATGCTCAAAACAAACTAAGTGAGGAAAAGAGGGAAAACCTAGTGGGAAAAAACCCCCCCTCAAGCTGAACACTGAAAGTAGTCTGGATCACCCTGATGAACTCACCCCCAACAGTGAACTTCTTTTCTGAAAATCTCTTGGTGAAGATTTCTAGAGGAATCTTCCACTTTGGAAGAAGAACAATGCACTCAACTGAATCAGAAATATAAACAGCTGCACGGTGAAAACTGGACCCATGTAGAGCAACTGAAATCATCTGAAGAAAGAGAAAAGGTTCTTGAGGATTTGAACCATGTGTGGAACACTCAATAAAATGATATGTTGCAGCCTTGAACAGCAAACCATGACTAGTAAAATCATCCCCAAATCTTAGGAGCAAGTGTCCATGCGGATGCAGAATGTCTTCCTCTTTACTAGTTCTGTGAGGAGATGATTTTGTGACCAAAGGTAGAGAATCCCTGGGACTCTGGAGAGTGAATGCTTGAGCTCCATAATCTGATATAGCTTCAGAAATATCTAATGATTCACAAAATAAAATATCAGCAACCTCACAGGAGGAAACTAACACCAAATCCCCATCAGCAAATTTGAAGAAGAACTGCGGTACTTGATTTTTCACACCGGAATTGGTGAGAGCAGCTACAAGCATGACTGAAAGCTCTTGAATTTTAAAATATGAACAAAATAATATCAGATCAGAATGTAAATCATATCTAAATAAGTTCACAACAGATCCAAAACTTTGAAATGAAATCAAATCCCCAGCAACAGTTTTGAAGGAGACTTGCGGTACTTGTTTCTTCACACCGTTGATGAGAACAGCTACAAGCAGTACTGAAGGTTTATGAACCTAAAATTTTGAACCAATAAATATCAGATCAGATCCAAATAAGATCATATCAGATCCAATAAGTTTCATATCAGATCCAAAAGTATGGTCAACCGAGACGGTAGATGCACAGTTTTCTTCTTCTTCAAAATTCTGAATTTTGGTGAATGCAATCCTGCAGGAATTTGCTGGAACATCTAGATCATGGGGAGTGAATGGATCACTCTGGTAATCTGATATTTCTTCCAAAATATACAAGGTATCACATATTTTCACACCAGCAGCAACATTAGAGGAAGAAAATTCAATTTTCTCCTCACTTTCGAAAGCAATTACTGGTAAATTTTGCACAGAATTCAAAGGAAAATCACCGGTGAATGTTTGCATGGAAGTGTAGCAGCATTTTTATTCAATATCAGAGATTCGAATGTCTTCTTATGTTTCAGAAATATGAGAATATGAGATATCAGAGATCTCATGAACTTCCAGAGCATCAGGAGAAGGAGTCACTTCATGGAGACTTTCTTCAATTCGAATTGAATGTGTAAAAGATTCTGCTTCATCTTCATCTTGAACAACTTCATCAGAGAGAGTAGTGGCTGAGAATTTTGAGTGAAGAACTCTTGTGGTTCTGGCTGCAATCTCCAAAGTACTATTATGATCCTCATTGTGCTTGCCAAAGGTTTTGTCCAATCTTGTCTAGAGATCCTTTGGGTGTTCAGCAGAATAAAAAACAAAGTACAAGTCATCATCAAGGGCCAGAGCTATTGATCCAAAAGCTCTGTCAATGTCATTTAGCTAGTCATTCTCATTCTCATAAGACTCTTTTCCAATTCCAATAGACACCTCATAGAGACCTCGTCTCTTCAGAGATGCAATCATCTTTAGCTTCCATTCTGAATAGCTTGTGAATGGGGTGAGAAGAGGGATTGATGAGTCCATTCGAAGTTGTACCTGTTAAGACCTGCAAATCAAAACAAAAGGGCACCGTAAGGTCGGACAGACTGCACATTATAGGATTTCATCACACCCAGCATAGTCAATCAAGCAAGCTTGATCAACAAGTTCTTTACTTGGGATATTGAGTGGTAAGCCTTGGCTTCTGGTGCAGTGCTGGATTCTTGAGCTATTACTCAAATTTCATGGAGAAATCTGTCAAAAACCTTGTTCTTGAGAGATTGATCTTCGTCCTGCCGTGAGCTCTGATACCATATTAATTCTTGCACATGATCTAGGAACTAGGAATCAAAATCATCAAAGAATAATTAACAAATACTCATGAATTGGAAATAACTGGAATCCAAATAGGTTTCCTCTCTGTATATTATATAAACAATAAAGGATTACAATTTCCATGCATAGCAATAGCTTAACTCCATGAAGAGTTCGAATACCTAAGGGACAATTCGAATTCAGTGAGTGAGTCTAGCTTAACTGACTCTTTGCCATGCAATCTCACTTAGTTAACCACTTGACCAAAACCCTAATTGACTCACCAAACCCTAACTGAAGTTGGAGTGCAATAAATGATTGAATCTCAACTGAAGGAGATCAAACACATGTCATAGGCAATCCAATCATCAAGTGCTAGTACTGCATGACTCCAATAAACCCTGATGAGGTTAACTGAAGCTGAACTGACCATCAGAAGTTGGTGAAGGCGCCTTGTTAACTCCAGTTCATTAAATAATAATAAAATAATCATTAAATAATATATTTAATGAATGGAGGTGCCTTAACTGACTGTAACTGATTGGTTTAACTAATTGTAACCACTAGTTAACAGTTAGGTGCATTATTGTCACACAGATCACCCCTGGAGTGCTCCAGTTATCCTCCTTGACTGTAGGTAGGCGTGGGAGTGACTAGGATGATGGTAATTAATGCTCCACTGATGTTAATTAAACTTAGGATAGTGGTTTAACTAGGGCAATTTGACCGAAGGAGTGAGTATGAAGGTAAATGTCTCCAACAATTTTAACTTAGGAGGTTTCTTCTAGTTCCTAGTTAGACTTTTTAGGTTTTAGACTATTTATTATTCAAAATAATAATTGATGGATCTTCTTCTTATTTCTTTCATTTATTTATATTATTAATATATTTAATTCTTTATACATACCATGTATAAAGTACATAATAATATAACATTTTGTTAACAATGTCTTTGGGCATCATATACCATGATCCCTAGACTTAATCACACTTCTTCGTTAAGGTCAAGTAGGTAGATTGTTTAGGTCTACTAGGCTAGGAAACTCTAAACATCCTTCCATGTTGGATTTTCCCCATATAATGTGGTAGCTCTTCGGTACTTTTATGAGAATACAGAAATTTGAAATTTAATTTAATCACTTATAACTAAGTATGATGAGATCAATATTTTTCTCGAATCGTTTTCACTTGAAAGTTATTAAATTCTTTTCAGTAACCCCTAGCGCTTACCAAAGCCCATACTCAACACTTTAATAGGAAGTTACAATTCAGTGCAATTCTAGAGATCCTCTCTCAACACTAGTGCTAGGATGTACTTGTACAATACACCTAGGGATACAATGGCCAAGGATCAGATGCTCCAGAGATTATGCTCAACATCAACATGGAAGGCTCCAGGGCTTATTCCCAACAAATCCAATTATATTTTCATGCGTTCCAGAGCTTCTTGCTCAACGCAAAGGTAAATACTCATGTACTTTGGAGATTCTCTCTCAAAACAAATCATTAATCACTCAAGTGATCTAGAGCTGCTTGCTCAACACAAAACATCTCATCAATCATGTGCTTCAGGGTCCACGCCCAACACAAACAAGCATATACATATATCATCAATAATTGGCTTACACCCAATATATAAAACAAATCATCATGTTCATATGCAGTGGGGTCTTCGACCCAATATAAAAATAAAACCTCAAGATAATCATCATAATCAATAGGCACATTCTTATAAGTGTAAGGTTTAAAATTCAGGATATTACATCCCTCCCTGCTTAGAATAATACCGTACCTAGTGTTCTAGGGACTCAGAACAACATCATGAAACAAGGAGGGCTAAGCCTTTCTCATGGTGGCCTCGTTCTCCCAAGTAGCCTAATCAGCCTCAAAGTTCTTCCACTACACCTTCAATTGGACCACGGTGGACTTCTGAAGCTACACCTCTCTCTTTTCTAGTATATGAGTAGGCTTAGGGGAAAATTCCCCTTCGGGTTTCACCTATAATAGGGACCAATAAACAACATGTTTAGTATCATAAACATATTTATTTAACAAATATGCATGGAAAACATTATGGAATCTTACATGCGTAGGCAACGCTAGTTCATATTCCACTGGCCCTTTTTTCCCAGTATTTCAAAAGGTTCACAAAATCTAGGTGCTAACTTACCACATCTACCCAAGCTTAATGAGATACGTTTGGCTTTTACTTTCAAGTAAACATGATCTCCTATTTGAAATTCTGTATCCTTTCTTTTTTGATCCGTGTAACTTTTCTAGCGGTCTTGTGCTTCTTTAAGGTTCACCTGGACCTTGGTAACCAACTGTTCTAAGTCCATCAATAAATTAGGCTTTAATATGAGCCGATCCACTAGGCTATCCCAAGTAACCGGTGTTCTACACTTCCTTCCATAGAGTACATCAAAGGGGCTCGTCTTGGCGGAAGTTTGATCACCATTGTTATATGCAAACTCTACGAGGTGCATGTAATCCTCCCACTTCGTGGGGTTGTTCATGACATACATTTGAAACATGTCCTCGACAATTTGGTTTACTCTCTCTATTTTCCTGTCTGTTTACAGGTGATATGAAGTGTTAAAGTTCAACTGCATCTCCAATCCAAAGAATAAATATCTCCAAAATTTTTCTTTAAACTTAACATCTCAATTTGAGATAATTGCTTTGGGTATCCCATGCAATCTAAATCTCTCTTTCAAGAAGATATCAGCAATGTTCACATCCTTGTAGGTCGACTTCATAGGAATGAAGTGTGTTTCTTTCGACAACTTGTCGATGACTACAAAAATAGAATCATTTTGATTCTTACTTTTTGGTAAATAGGTGATGAAATACATACTAATGACCTCCCATTTCCATTCTGGAATGGGAAACGGCTGCAACAATCCCGTAGGATGCTGATTCTCAACTTTGACTAGCTGGCATTTCTGACGTTTCGCAATAAATATTACAATGTTTGCCTTTAACTTAGGCCATAAAAAGTGTCTCTTGAAAGTGTATATCATCTTTTGATATCCTGGGTTCCCCAAGTAGGGTTCCCGATGAAATTCTGTGAGGATGTTGGGTCGAAGGTCTCCTCCTTCTGCAACATACAACGATCCTTGGACCATAGCATTCTGGATTTGTCTACCTTGTATTCTTTGTGTTGTTGAAACAACCTATCCTCATGGAATTTCTTGAGGATTTCTACATAGAAGGGGTCAACTTCGTTGGCCACTCTAATCCTCTTGTGCAAATCTACATCAGTTAGACTCAAGGTAACCTCATAAATCATATAATTTCATCGACTCAAAGCATCATCAACCTTATTCTCTTTGCCGTTAATGTGCTTTAGCTCGAAATAGTACTCGTTGAGGAAAGAAAACCATGTAGCTTGCATCGCAGTTAGATCTGATTGATCAAATAAATATTTCCAACTCATATTGTCTGTCTTCAGAAGGAACTTCCTTCCCATAAGGTAGTGCCTCCACATCCTTAGAGAATGGATGATGGTAGCTAACTCAAGATCATGCGTAGGCTAATTTTTCTCATTCTCTTTTAACTTCCGTGATTCATAATAGATCGTGTGGTCGTTCTACAAGAGGACTCATCCAAGTCCTTCCTTGCTTTCATTCGTGCAAACAACGAAATCCCCATCAGGATCCACAATTCATAACAATGGTGCGATCATCAAAAGCTGCTTAATATTTTGAAATTTTTTTTTCACACTTAGCGGTCCATAAGAACTTACTTGCTTTCTTCTACGAAGGGGTCACAGGGCAAGCGATTCTCGAGAATTTCTCAATGAAATTTCGATAATATCCGGCTAATCCCAAAAAGGACCTAATGTCAATGACACGAGTAGGGGTAGGCCAATCCTTTATGGCTTTAATATTTTTTGGGTCCACAACTTTCTCTATCTCAGAGATAATGTGACCTAGATACTGTATTTGTGGTTTGTAAAAATCACATTTACCGTAAACTTAGCGTAAAGTTCGTGTTCTCTCAACACTTCTAGTACTACGCAAAGGTGTTCTTCATGTTCTTCTTTATTCTTTGAATAAACCAATATGTCATGTATAAATGCTAAGAAAAAATTATCCAGATACCTACTGAATATGTTGTTCATCATACACATAAAATTCATGGGTGCATTGGTCAACCATAACGGCATCACTACAAACTCGTAGTGACCGTACCTTGTACGAAAGGCAGTTTTGTGAATATCCTCATTGCGAATCCGTACCTGATGGTACCCAAATCGTAGGTCAATCTTTGAAAATATTCTGGCTCCTCCCACCTAAATGAACAAGTCATCGATCCTAGGGAGTGGGTAACAGTTCTTGATAGTCATTTTTTTCAACTGACGGTAATCGATGCACATTTGCACTGTACCGTATTTCTTATTGATGAACAGTATCGGTGCTCCCCGAGACACACTGGGTCAAATATACCCTTTCTCTATCAACTCTTGCAACTGCAATTTAAGTTTGACCAACTCAGGTGCACTCATGTGGTAAGGGGTTTTGGAGGCCGGAATTGATACTAAGGTCAGTTCGATAGAAAATCCTAGGTCTCGTTTCAGAGGTAATACGGGGATTTTCTCAGGAAACATATCTTTGAATTCTTCAAGTATGGGGATGTCTTCTATGTGTTGTTCCCTATTAGACTCTAAGTCTCAGATGTTTACTACAAAAAACTTGCAGCCTTTCCTAACACATTTTTTTGCTTGTAAGGCAGATATTTGTCTTACATAAACTTTCTTTGGAATGCCCTGAACCTTCACTTGGTTCCCTAGGCTATCAGTACACAAGATAGACTTGTCCAAACAATCAAGCATGATATGGTGTTGTTCCATCCAATCCATGCCAATAAGTACATCGTACAATCCTAAAGGTAGGATGCCCAGGTTTACTTTCGTAAGAAAACCATTCATGTTTACCTCACATTCTTTAACAATTTTTTAAACCTGTACCTGCGTCTAACTGAACCAGCTAAGGTTTATCATGTTTTACTTTTCTTAGTTTGCATTCATCAACAATTTTAGGAGAAACATAACTTCGGAAACCACTCGTATCAATAAGTATTGAAATAGAAGCGTTTAAGATCTTACCTTCTATCTCAACCATTGTAGCTTGATGATCTGCCTATCGGCCATGTAATGCTGCATAGATACAGGGTGTTCCAACTATGTCCTTGATAGTTGGTTATTCTTGTATGTTGTGCAAGACCCCACCGATCTTGTTCTTACAATCTCGGCCATAATGAGGCCCGTTGCATTTCAAACACTTGATCTGTAGTGGGGTAGCATTGGATCCACTTGCTATTGGTTTGTTAACATTAGCAGCTAGTACATAAAGCTTTGTGCCAGATCTATTAAAGTTCTTGTTCACTTGAAAGCTGTTATTCTTATTTCTGTATGGTTGTGGGTTGGACCCAGGTTTGCAGTTATCAGATAATTCCTTATACTTGTCTCAATTTCAGTTCATGTTCTCTTGCCTTAGTTTTCCATGCTCATAATAGAACCTAGCTTTGTGCAGTGTGGTATCCAAAGTCTTAGGCATGTCGAATTCAATCATGTCCCGAAAACTAGGAGGAAGGCATCCTAGGAACTGTTGAATCATTACCTTTTCTTCTTTGATGTATGGTACATAATGCAACATATCTAGAAAGAAGTTAATAAATGCATCCATAGTCATGGACCTCATGCGTACTTCATGAAACTCTTTCACTTTTCTATCAAAAAATCCTTCTGACATATATTTCTCTTGAAAAAAATTTCAGAAGGTATCCCAACGTATTTCTCTTAGTTCATCTTTCTTGGTATGTTTTAAATCTCTCCATCATCTTGCTGTCTTGCAATTCAAGTTGTATATGGAAAGAAGAGCCTTCATATCACTTGAATTGTTATGAACCTGGAAATACTTACTCATTCCAAACAACCACTCGTCAGCCTTTTACCCAGTGTTTACTTCACCTTCATAGGCCGAAGCTCTTATTTTTTGAAACTCCCCCTAAAGACTGTCATTACTTCTTTGTTTCTTTCTTCGAGGAGAAAGAGAGTCATCACTAGAAGGACTATGATGATCTCCTTTCGGTGCTTCAGGGGTGCGTTCCTCTTTTTCTTCTTCTCTTGGCCTGCTGGCCCATTTATGGTAAGGTTCTTTTTTGGAACTGTTTGTGGACTAGGTAGGTTTACCCTACAGGCTTCCTCCCATCATATTTCTTAGTAATGCTTCATTTATAGCTTATTGTTCTTTTATTTCATTCAAACTATCTTCTTTGAAACTTCGCAATTCTGATTGAAGACTATGTATAGTATTCAAAATATCAGAATTCAGCTCCACCACTAGTTCTCCTCCTGGAGTGGGGGTGTTCATTGTTGGAATATATTATATTCCTTGGAAGGTAATAATGTCTTTGTATTATGTCGGAAGTTGTCTACAATCTTATGTAAAAGAGTAATACATTTAACCCATAGTTATATGGTGGTGTATTTACTTGTGTAGATTATTTTCCCATGGTATTGTATTAAAAGATGTTATTTTGGAGAATTATATTATCCCACATGCAATATGTGAGAGTAATTCCTCCTCATCTGTTAGTATATAATAGGGTCAAGTGAGTCTGTACATATCATGTATTCTTAATGTAGAAGTGGTACTATTGTGACACTATTGTACATAATCTATATTCTTTGGGGTATTTGTGCTTTGCTCTCTTGTAAGATTGGAGAAGACATTCTAGATATAATACAAGACTACCTTCCCGTGGATGTAACCCGTTAGGGTGGAACACATATATCGGTGTTCTCTTGTCCTTTTATTTTGTTGTTCTTATATTTTATGATATGTTGTTGGTTACTTAGATAGGTTATCTAGTTTATCTTGACTCTACTATTCTAATAGGGGGAGCAGTAATGACTCCATCCTTCCTTAGTCTTAGTGTGGGGCCTTTTACTCCATCCTTCCTTAGTGTTAGTGTGGGACCTTCTCCCAACCATTATTAAGGGGGAGTGTTGGAATATATTATATTCCTTGGAAGGTAATAATGTCTTTGTATTATGTTGAAATTTGTCTACAATCTTATGTAAAAGAGTAATACATTTAACCCATAGTTATATGGTGGTGTATTTACTTGTGTAGAGTATTTTTGCATGGTATTATACTAAGAGATGTTATTTTGGAGAATTATATTATCCCACATGCACTATGTGAGAGTAATTCCTCCTAATCTCTTAGTATATAATAGGGTCAATTGAATCTCTACATATCATGTATTATTGATGTAGCAGTGGTACTATATGACACTGTTTTACATCATCTATATCCTTTGGGGTATTTGTGATTTCCTCTCTTGTAACATTGGAAAATACATTATGGAGATAATAGAAGACTACCTTCCCGTGGATGTAACCTGTTAGTGCTATAAATTGTTCTCATACTAAAAAAGAACAAGCCAACACAATATCATAAAATAAAATCAAGTAAAATAGGTTTTTTAGGGTTTTGGTTGTGCAGTTTGTAAACAAGAGGGTGAAAAATTCACAAAGCTAAATCAAACACTAAATCATGCATAATTGAAGGACTGAGATGCATAACATATAAAACATAAATCAGATATAATAATCACATCATTTAATCCCATCCACAGTTAACAAGCATTTCATGAGTAATAACCTCAAAAAAGAAATGAATATATCAACTGAGTGATTAAACAAATTAGAAATGAAACCAACAAATAGTCTAAATAGGGCTTATAGTTGCATATATTTCATAATCAGTCATTCAAATACACAGAAGAGTTTTTTGATACTTAGCTTCATAAACCACATCTTGATAGCCTCCCCTTGTAACAAAATTCGAACCCCCAATATTTTCCCAACCTTACTTTTATCTTGGTTTCTCAAAGACAGTTACATAACTGAAAAAACTACTTTTAGGTCATACTACTGAATTGTTCAATAAGACTATAGTCATGCAAAATAAAATAAATTTTTCAAAAACTAACTAATAACCACTATTCTTAAAAGCACTTTACAAGTCCTTAGAAGCCTCTGCTAAAAGAGCTATCCCTTCTAAAGCTTGAGTCTTCCTTCTTGCTTTCTGGTGATCTACTTCCAAGTCTTCAACTCTTTTTTACAGCTCATGATTCTGCTGTGTTAGCTCTTGAATGGTTTGTTTCAAATCTATAAACAGACTTTGTGTCTGTCTTTTTCTTTTCAAAGCCTGCTTAGAAACTGTAATTAATTCCTGATGGTGGCTATTTACCTATTCTAAATGTTCTCTCAATCTTCTGTTGGCAGTCACTAATCCCTCATTTGTCTCATGCAGGTACTCGATATGATATTTGTACTGTTTGATACTCCTTCGTAAATTTTCATTTTCAGAATCAATGCACTTCCCTTATGATATTGGATGCATTTCTTCTGGAATCCAAGGGATTTTCAACTTCTTAAAAATCTCTTCTTCTTCTAGTTCCTCTATCATGGCCATAGGCACGTCTGAATATTCTTTGACTTCAATACTGCATTGAGTTGATTTCTCATCAACCCTTCCTTTCTCTGCAAAAAGGCTTGATAT
Organism: Pseudotsuga menziesii; assembly: GCA_001517045.1. Classification (NCBI taxonomy): domain Eukaryota; kingdom Viridiplantae; phylum Streptophyta; class Pinopsida; order Pinales; family Pinaceae; genus Pseudotsuga; species Pseudotsuga menziesii. The sequence goes on from LPNX010298347.1 coordinate 78,346, forward strand.
AACTGAATGTTGTTTCTTTAAATCATTTTGATGCTGGTCTAAAATTACCTTCTTTGGAACTTCCTCAAATATCTTTGAAATTTTTGTTTCAGTGAAAGCTGATTTATTTTCTGAAACCATTTGCTTCTTACCCTTCATGTACTTTTCAATTTGGTCTTCATTGTCTTCTAACTCTTTCTGAGATGAAGAGTCTTCAATTACTATAATTTTCTTTTTAGCTAGTTTAGGGTTTAACAGTTTCTTCATATTCAATCTAAGTTTGTTCTTAGGTCTAGTCTTGGGCCTCCAACCTATTCCAATTTCCCCTAACATGCTTAAAATTTTTCCTTGATGTTTGATAGAAGCTAGATGGACAATTTTTGTTTTTATCCCTCGTGACATTACCTCCTCTTCAGACTGTTTCTGTAGATCATGTTCTGTATGAACCCTAGCTTCATTACACAATGACTTTTCTTCATCTTTAGACTGCACTGTAATAGGAACTTGTTCCTATTCTTTAACATTTTCCTTTACTCCTTGGTTTAGTTCTTCATGAAAAGTATCTTCTATAGGCTCTACTTCTTTCATTTCTGCCTTTGAAATTTCATTTTCCTCAATATTGGTATGTTATTCAACTTCAACATTTTCATGTCCTTGAGTCATCGATTTTTCAGGTACATTATCCTCTTGAATCTTAACTGTGACTCTCTTTTTTAGCTTCTTGACCAAATTATGACCTTTATTCAACTGTCTTTTCTAAGCTTGATCTTCATTCTCTATTTGAAATCCAGAACAAAATAGAAAATAATCCCATGTTTTCTCCTTCTTTCAAAGCACGGTACTTATGACTAGCTTTATAAGCCCATGATGAAACACAGATTGTTTAGTGTGGTCTTGATGCTCCTTCACCCTGCTAGACATCTTTTGTAAAATTTTAAAGAAAAATAATGGAAGATTCATCTTTGCTTCATGGCTAAGATGCTGCAAAAACTTGAAATGATACTTAAAAACAAATGCAAATCTTCTTTCACAAGTGATATAACTTTGCAGACTTTTTATTGGCTCTATCCATTCTAGTTTAAATTTCTGGATATGTACTCCTTTACCCCCATCTTCTACCACATCTGGAAGTAAGTATTTCTGTGCATCAAAGATAAAAGGTACTTTTTTAAACAAGTATTCACCTTCATCTGGGATCCCTGTAGCTTTTCCTATCAATTCTCTGGTCAACTAAAACTTCAAGGTGTCAAAAGTAACAATATCTTTATCCAAACACTGAGCAAACTTATAAGAGACCTCTGTGTGATACCCATCAATTTTCTCGAAAATATTAACCATCTTGCCTCTAAAAACAATCTTCCACAGTCTGGGAAAGCCTGAACCCAAGACATGTCTGAAGGTTCAGCTCTATTTCTTTTACCACTTATTTTTCAGTTTAAATGACTGTCAAATTGCTTCTTTCAGTAAATAATTCTGACTCTGTTCAGATCTTGGCAAATTTGACAGACAATGATATGTTGGGAAACTAAACCTCTGGACTAGATTTTATCACTTAAACTGATAAATGTTTTAATTCTATTGACATAAAATTTGACATTTAGTATCAATTAGGTTTACATACTAACAATATTCATTATATTCCATAATTAATCTTCTGTCAGTATAAACCCAAATACATGGACTATGATAGCAATTTGCCTCCTACCTGTCAGAGTAGTGAATCCAGCTGCTAGAATTGTGTTTTCTTATCTGCTAGGTGTCCAATTCCATTCCTTAATCCTCCTCTCACCACCACGATAGTTCCAAATAATTGCCCTTCAAAGCCCTAAATTACCGACCTGCTTCAAATCTTGATTACAAACTGCCAAAAATTCACCACGAACTTGTATTCTCTTCATGTACTTCAAGAGATGTGTAATTCAAGGTGAATTTTCCTCAATCATGGATAATTATCATTATTCCACTACTCTGTATCATAAATTCCAGACCACTACAGCTTACCCTAATGATGGCTTGCTTGAACTGTAAACACTTGTCACAATCATCACTCTGGCCGAGAACACATATCAAATCCATTAACAAGTATGAATGACCTCTCCTATGCACGAATTGCCAAAAATTTGAACCAAAAATCATGATTTTCAAATAGCGCGATTTTCTTGTAGCACACGTGTGTAACGTTTTCAGTCTTGTGTTGCAAGAAAACCTGTTTCAATAATTTTCAAAAATACAACTCATAACAAAGGGTTAACTTTGGTTAAATGAATTAGATCAAGAATTTATGATATTTTTTAGGATTTTAATTGATATAAACATCCTACAAGCCCCTGAAGTATGAATTTTGCTAAATAAAACCAAAATTGGAAAAATAAAACTATGAAATCACTTAAATACAAACATAAAAATTAAAGAAAAAGATTTATACTAACCTGAAATCCAAACTTAAAAATGAAAAAAACAAAGCTTCAAAAAACAAGCAAATGCTTTAAAATGAGAAGCGAAAACAGGCTATAACATCTGGCTCCTACTGTAGGATGAAGTCCTCCCTGTGAGGATTCAAAAACCTGTAGATCAGTGCCTTCTGTGTTGTAACTGCAACTGGCTGCTAATTTGCAAAAATTCCATTGGGTCATGGAGTCTTTATTCTGTTATTCACACTGGTATATACAATAAAAGTCCAATATCTACCTCAAAAACTGTAAAAAAGTTTGAGGAAACCTCCATTAACTGGATTAGACAATTCCTCACCATCCAAAGTCTATAACACAAAAGTATTATTCTCCAAAACCTTTGATACTATGAAAGGGTCAAACCATAGATTATCAAACTTTCCATGCTTTCCTTTCTGCTTTTTTCTAGCATCCCATCTCAAAACCATATCTCCATCTGAAAAAGTGTTCTCCTTGATCTTTCTATCAAACCTTTATTTGATCTTTGTCCTGTATAGTAGAGATTTTTCCTCTACTATTTCACGTTTCTGCTATAACTCTATCAGTGCATAAATTCTTCTTTGAATATCAATGGGTTCTTCTTGACAATCTTGAAAAAAATTCATCATTGTCATACCAAGTTGGACGGGAAACACTACATCAGTACCATATACCAATTGGAAAGGATAAGTTTCAATTTCCTTTTTAATTGTTATTCTATCTGCCCACAATGCATATTTTAACATTGAATCCCATGATCGTTTATTTTGCTTCAATAACTTCCTGATACTCTGAATAATACTCTTATTAGTTGACTCCACTAACCCATTTCTTTGAGGATAATAAGATGTTGAGTGTTTCAAAATAATCCCATTATTTTCATAGAATGCCACCATAGATTTAGATTTAAAAGCTTGAGCATTATCAATCAATAACTTCTTGGGACATCCAAATCTACTAAGAATGTTTTCCTGAATAAAATTTATGATTACCTTGTCTGTTGCATTTCTTGTGGGAATAGATTCTACCCATTTAGTAAAGAAATATGTAGCAGTCAAAATCCATTTATGCTGCCCTGAAGAGGAAGGATTTATCTCTCCTATGAAGTCCAAACCCCACTACTGAAAAGGGGCATTTACTGCAATTGACTTTAATCGCAATTGTTATACACCTGAGTGGCACCTCTCCGTCCGAGTGCTGATATCCCTCATGTTGGCACACAAAAGGACACTTATGGATAGAGGTTTTCCCTTAAAACTATAGCTTGGTTTGTTATGAAATACATTTTACCTTCATCCAGCTAGTTACTTTTCCATTTAGCCATGTTGGGATGTATTCGCGACTCTCTTTATAGACAACTCGCGGGTCATTCACGAGTATCCTTCACAGCAAGTCGCGAATCCTTGTATTCGCAGGTTGCGCTTATACAGAGTCGCGAGTCATTCGCGGGTTGCTCTACTACATACCCACGAATGTGCCTCTTAACATGAAAACACAAAATCACGCGCTAATGGGAGTTTAGTTAAGTCATTTTACTTAATCTCCCTAACTGCTATAACCTCAATAACCTTCGAGAACTTCCTTATTTCACCCATATAAATACAGGCCTTGGGGAGGGTTGTAGACACTTACACTTTGGAGAAAAGTTATGCTGGTGGATTGTTCACAGAAGTCTTTGGAGCAGTGAAACTCAGAATCCTTTGGTGACAGAGGAGTCCTTGTCTTAGACGTTTGGTTGTACTCTGAACTTTCTCATTATTGATAATAAATAAATTACTTCTTCCACATGTGTCTTATATATCTTGGTTTGATAATTGTTTATGCTTCAGTATTTCATATTTGAATTATCTAACCTGCTAACATATATATATAAACCATTTTATATCTGGAAGATTGTCTCTGAACAGGTGAAAGAGGAGTGAGCCTTGAAGACTTTGGAAGTGGAGCAGATAGGAAGAGGACTAGCAAGGATCGAACGTCGTTTAAAAAGTAAGTTCTTCTAACCCTCCTATTTCCTATTCTGTACTTTAGAAGTCAATTGTCTGCAAGTGTTTGAGTATGTTGGTAACCCTCGACCTATGATTATTAGGTGCATAATCCCTTACAACAGCAATGACATAAAATTTTGCTTACCAACAAACTTCTGACAGGTGATACATGCTCTTACCTGCTGATATACATTGGAGAATAAAGAAGGCCAATAGTATCTGGCTCTTAGAATTTTATAAGTTGTTTCCTTCTAATACTTATGTCCCCCACAAGCACCTTCATGTGATTTAGAGATTACTTCTTCAATTTTCGGCTTATCCAAAATCTAAGCAAAATACCTCCTGGATATTTCCAAAACAGCTGCTATTCTATCAAACAATATTTAGTAGTTTTCAACTTCAAAGAACTAGAAGCTTTCTTGTCTAAATGTTCTGGACATTGTAAATACAAGAGAAAGTGCACAATATCTACATACCATGTGGATTCTACATAGTGGTCCATAATTTTTTATTTCTCCTGCTCTACTTGCAATTCTTCTTGTGCTGGTTATTCTGCCATGAGATGTAGACCTAAATCTTGGCAATTTGAATCAGCTAACAATTTAGCCAAACCTTTCCCCTTTACTTGCTTTTTAGGTCTAATGTCCACATCATATTCCATTATTTTTGCAATCCATTTCCCTCTTTTTCCCTCACTATCAGGTTGGGTCAAAACATCCTTAATGGCAGCATTAGGAACATAAGCAATGACTTTGGAATCTAAAACATAAATTCTGAAAAACTTTAATGCCTTTACCAATGAGTAAGCTTGCTTCTCTAAAGTGTTGTACTTGAGCTCTAAGTCTCTGAGGGTCTTCCTGAAAAATGCAATTGGTTGTTCAATTCCATCCTTATTCTTCTGTAATAAAACAACAGCTAAAGTATCCTCTGATGCAAAAGAAAAAGTCAAAAATTCCTTTGTAAAATTAGGACTTACTAGTACTAGCGCTTCCATAAGAGTTATCTTAATATTTTAAAATGAATTTTTAGCTTCTGCAATCCACTTAACTTCCTGATCCTTCTTCAACATGGCTGTAATTTGTTTAATGGTTTTAGCAAAATTTGGTATGAACCAACGCAAAAAAAAAATATTTTTCCAATAAAACATTGCACATCCTTCTTGATCCTTGGTAAACTAATTTTCATAATTTCTTTCACCCTTTCTGGATCTAACCTTATGCCATCAGCTGAAACTAAATCACCTAACAACTTACCTTCTTGTACAACAAAATGTGACTTTTCGAGATTGAGAGACAAACCATATTTTCTGCATTTTAGGAAATTTTGTTTTAAGTAGTTTAGGTGTTCATCATCAGATTGTGAGAAAAATGTAATATCATCTAAATAGATTACTATAAACTTATCCCTCTCTCCCACAAAATTTATGTCCATAGCTCTTAAAAAGGTGGCTCTAGTATTCATTAATCCAAAAGGCATTTTGTTGTACATGAAAGTACCCCAAGGAGTAGTAAAAGCTGTCTTTTCTCTATCATCAAGGTGCATTGCAATTTGGTTATACCCTAAAAAACCATCTATCATTGAAATTATTTGTGCACCAACTACCTTCTGCAATATTTGTTTACTCTTTGGCAAAGGGTAATTATCCTTCAGTGAAGACATATTTAGATTTCAAAAATCAACACACAATCTGATTTCACCATTCTTTTTTCTAACATGTACTAGATTGGATACCCATGAAGAGTATCGAAGGGGAACAATAATCTTAGCATCTAACAATTGTTTAACCTCCTTCTCTATAATGGGAAACAAAGATGGATTGATTCTCCTTAATTTATGTCTGAAAGGTTTAACATTTGGTTCAAAGGCACTTTATGCTGTATAATACTAGTATCATATGTCTTCAAATCCTCGTGTGACCAAGCAAAAACATCAACATACTCTTTTAATAACTTGATGTACCTGTTTCTCTATTCTTTTGTGAGTGCCTTTGAGATCTTCACCATTCTGGGATGCTCCTTGGTGCCAATATTACAATCCATTACATTTTCTTCTGAAGACTACATAACTGGTTTTAAAGGGGTATCATCCTTCGAAAAAATCCTCTCCAAAGGCACCAAACCCTTAGGAATGAAATTACCTTTCAGCTCAATGATCTTGTGACCTACAATCTCATTTTCTGCAACACCTTGAAAATACATAAGCAATGACTTTGGAATCTAAAACATAAATTCTGAAAAACTTTAATGCCTTTACCAATGAGTAAGCTTTCTTCTCTAAAGTGTTGTACTTGAGCTCTAAGTCTTCGAGGGTCTTCCTGAAAAATGCAATTGGTTGTTCAATTCCATCCTTATTCTTCTGTAATAAAACAACAGCTAAAGTATCCTCTGATGCAAAAGAAAAAGTCAAAAATTCCTTTGTAAAATTAGGACTTACTAGTACTGGCGCTTCCATAAGAGCTATCTTAATATTTTCAAATGAATTTTTAGCTTCTGCAATCCACTTAACTTCCTGATCCTTCTTCAACATGGTTGTAATTTGTTTAATGGTTTCAGCAAAATTTGGTATGAACCAATGCAAAAAAAATTATTTTTCCAATAAAACATTGCACATCCTTCTTGATCCTTGGTAAACTAATTTTCATAATTTCTTTCACCCTTTCTGGATCTAACCTTGTGCCATAAGCTGAAACTAAATCACCCAACAACTCACCTTCTTGTACAGTAAAATGTGACTTTTTGGGATTGAGAGACAAACCATATTTTCTGCATTTTAGGAAAGTTTGTTTTAAGTGCTTTAGGTGTTCATCATCAGATTGTGAGAAGACTGTAATATCATCTAAACAGATTACTACAAACTTATCCCTCTCTCCCACAAAATTTATGTCCATAGCTCTTTAAAAGGTGGCTCTAGTATTCATTAATCCAAAAGGCATTTTGTTGTACATGAAAGTACCCCAAGGAGTAGTAAAAGTTGTCTTTTCTCTATCATCAAGGTGCATTGGAATTTGGTTATACCCTAAAAAACCATCTATCATTGAAATTATTTGTGCACCAACTGCCTTCTGCAATATTTGTTTAGTCTTTGGCAAAGGGTAATTATCCTTCAGTGAAGACCTATTTAGATTTCAAAAATCAACACACAATTTGATTTCACCATTCTTTTTTCTAACATGTACTAGATTGGCTACCCCTGAAGAGTATCGAAGGGGAACAATAATCTTAGCATCTAACAATTGTTTAACCTCCTTCTCTATAATGGGAAACAAAGATGGATTGATTCTCCTTAATTTATGTCTGAAAGGTTTAACATTTGGTTCAAAGGCACTTTATGCTGTATAATACTAGTATCATATGTCTTCAAATCCTCGTATGACCAAGCAAAAACATCAAGATACTCTTTTAATAACTTGATGTACCTGTTTCTCTATTCTGTTGTGAGTGCCTTTGAGATCTTCACCATTCTGGGATGCTCCTTGGTGCCAATTTTACAATCCATTAAATTTTCTTCTGAAGACTACATAACTAGTTTTAAAGGGGTATCATCCTTCGAAAAAATCCTCTCCAAAGGCACCAAACCCTTAGGAATGAAATTACCTTTCAGCTCAATGATCTTGTGACCTACAATCTCATTTTCTGCAACACCTTCAAAATACATAAGCAATGACTTTGGAATCTAAAACATAAATTCTGAAAAACTTTAATGCCTTTACCAATGAGTAAGATTGCTTCTCTAAAGTGTTGTACTTGAGCTCTAAGTCTCTGAGGGTCTTCCTAAAAAATGCAATTGGTTGTTCAATTCCATCGTTATTCTTCTGTAATAAAACAACAGCTAAAGTATCCTTTGATGCAAAAGAAAAAGTCAAAAATTCCTTTGTAAAATTAGGACTTACTAGTACTGGCGCTTCCATAAGAGCTATCTTAATATTTTCAAATGAATTTTTAGCTTCTGCAATCCACTTAACTTCCTGATCCTTCTTCAACATGGCTGTAATTTGTTTAATGGTTTCAGCAAAATTTGGTATGAACCAACGCAAAAAAAATTATTTTTCCAATAAAACATTGCACATCCTTCTTTATCCTTGGTAAACTAATTTTCATAATTTCTTTCACCCTTTCTGGATCTAACCTACTTGTCTCTAACGTTCCTATATGGAAGCATTGACATTTTCAGGGCATTCATATCTTGCATATTAACCTCATACTAATAAGAAATGCACCTATGCTTCAAATTAGTTTCTTGGTGACTAAATTTTTCATATATTTAAGTGAAATATTTGGCTCACTATTTATATTTTGTGGCTAACACTTAATGTGTAAAAGTATCTTCATTTTTCTTAATGAGCAAGTTAATCTTTCATTTGATCATATTATGTTGCCATTCCTTTATATGATGTTTGATAACCTTTGTTATATTAGCATTTTCATTTCTGTATGAGCAATTTTGTTTTATGATCTTTATATGCTTTAATTTTGAAAGTTCTTGTGCAGATAAGTTCTCTATTTAGGCTTTCACCTTATTACAGAAGTAACGAAGCACCATCTTCTACTGCTAAAGTCATGATGTTCATCTGTATGATATCATTATCAATGTATAGACCATTGGGGTCTTTTTATTCGATGTTTGAGGTCTTCTACAGATATTTATATTGCATCTTCATTGCAAGAATGTCTACTATCGGCATGTGTATTGGCAATCTGGGTTTTTTTGTACATTGTTGTGGTGCTCTTAGCCACATGTTTTGTTGTATCGGTCGTTAGAAGGTATATGTACACTATTGTGGATGTTATATCATAGTTCTTCAGCTATCATGTATGGTTGTGATGATTCTTGTGGTGATATGAGCATCTTGCAATTGGATTATGTCACATGTTCTCGAAATTTTATTGTTGGGTATTTCATCGTACAACCTGGTTCGTGTGCACTTTCATGATTCAGTGAGAAGCAGTTGTTCATTGTCAAATTCCATCGGCTGAAGTGTTCTTCTTTTTCAACTTTGGTTCTTTTGGAATTTGTCATCATGGGGGAGTAGTAATGACTCCTTCCTTCCTTAGTGTTAGTGTGGGCCCTTCTCCTAGGAATTATTAAGGGGGAGTGCTGGAATATATTATATTCCTTGGAAGGTAATAATGTCTTTGTATTATGTTGGAAGTTGTATACAATCTTATGTAAAAGATTAATACATTTAACCCATAGGTATATGATGGTGTATTTACTTGTGTAGAGTAGTCGTCCATGGTATTGTATTAAGAGATGTTATTTTGGAGAATTATATTATCCCACATGCAATATGTTAAAGTAATTCCTCCTCATCTCTTAGTATATAATAGGGTCAAGTGAGTCTCTACATATCATGTATTCTTTATGTAGGAGTGCTACTATTGTGACACTGTTGTAAATCATCTATATTCTTTGGATTATTTGTGCTTTGCTCTCTTGTAATATTGGAGATGGCATTCTGGAAATAATAGAAGACTACCTTCCCATGGATGTAACCCATTAAGATGAACCACGTATATCGGTGTTCTCTTGTCATTTTTTTTTCCTGTTCTTATCTTTTATGATATGTTGTTGGTTTCTTAGATAGGTTAACAAGTTTAGCTTGAATCTACTATTTTAATATTGATTCTTCCTTGCCAGATGTTATCTTCCCTAGTGTTCATAAACTAATCTATTCCTGTAAAAAAATTTGTAACTGCAAAAAAAAATAAAATTTAATAATAGGAAAAATTTCTGTTAAAAACCAAAATTTAATATTATACTTTATTTTCTCTGCAGTGATTGCTTGGTGCACCCATATGTCTCTTAGTATTGAAACTGGGCTCTGATACAATTTGTAATGTCCCAAAAAATTGAAAATAAAAAAAAAAAAATTATAGGCTAATAAAAAACTACCTAAATGGAACATTATTACTCTTGCGGAATATAACGTACACTACTTGTACTGTTGTCTACTCGTAAGTTGTTCTTATATTCTTTCATTTACTTTCAGTCATTATTATTAGTGCATTTTACTTACGATATCATGAGTGTGTTTATTAAACTATTCTTATGTTTAGACATTATTGTTGATGTGTTAATTATTTGGATAGATACCTTGTTTACTTTAGCGCATGTTTACTTTTTATTTATTAAGTTCTGACTTAACTTTGTCTCTGCGAACAAAGTGGGCGAAATGGCGGCACTTGTTCTCCCATGATGTTCTGAGAGGTAAATTATTGTTACGCATGCTTACTTATTTCAATCGAACTAAGGCACCTCATTTATTTTCTTGTAGGTTACCTCATGTACAAAGGCTTAGTAGAGAGCTTGATCATTTTGATCTTAAAATGTACCTACTGTTTATTATTACGCTTCCTCACTGCTTCGGATTGATAGCAAGGTAAGTCCTTTTTTGTTAATTAAATAGCCTATATATTTATTAATTATGTGACATTTAGAATTTATGCATTTACAATTCATGTCCATATTATTATTGCTATTAACATATCTCTTGTTTTTATTTTGCAGGTTATAACTTTGGCTAAGAGTAAGCTTGGGGTTAATATGGTAATGCTACAATGGCATATTGCATATGCCACGATTATTAAGTGTTTAAGCTTAGGGACAAATGCAATATACTAAGGTATAATCCTAAGGTTTACACAAGACATACCATATGCTAGGACTTTTGAGTAACGCATACCATGTCTAGACTATGTAATAAAAATACCTTGTAATAATATACAACGTGTGTTAAGTTTTGGGGGTGGAGAAATATAACATATGGTTGAACCCTATGATAATAGGGTTTAATATTTTGCATGGGGAATGAGATACACTAATATCCAACAAAAATTAACTATGGAGAGTGGGTTTGGGCATTTCGATAATGGTCACCGGCTGTTGCCGTAAATGCTCTTAGTAATCATGGAAGCCCTAAGCTTAGGGCTTGGCTCATGATGGACTTGTCATTTTATTGGGGGGGGGGGTTTGTTGTTTCTCTACACAGGGGAAAATGGAGGCGAACTCCGTGGCAACGAAGGTAAGAAAACTTCACTCGGCTTCTCAGAATTTCGATGGTTTGTAAAATGCATTATTCATTGTATTACTTCTCATTCTGGTTGTTGGATGGTTACAGGTACCAGGTTTAGCGCAGGGTGAGATAACTCAATGATATTTTCTATTTGGGAAATGATACAAGCTATGGTGCAAGGTAATCCTATTAGCAAGCTTCTACTTTCCACCTCTCGGTCCTTTTGGGAAGAACCATGTTTCGACTTGTTGCTTGTTTGGGGTTTCACACTGTGGGGTTTCAAAAATTCCTTTGGGCTTGTGATGAACAAACTGGGTATTTTAATTGTTAAGGTGTTAAGCCATGAATCGAATCTTAAGGCTATTTGTCTCTTTGTATGATTTAAGTTTGGGTTTGTAAAAATACTTGTGCTATTAGCAGCTAATAGAGAGAGACTTGTGACTTCTTAGCACACTCCGTACTCGTTTATGTGAATTGTATTTTTGGTTAAGTAAATCATTTTTATAGATTTAGCGTTTTAGCCATGGGCTAGACCATTGATTGTAATGGTGCCATATCCCATTGGCATGGTTGTGTGCACTTGATTGCGATAATGGAGATAATGTGTAGATAATAAACTCTTTTATTTTTTATAATGGTTATTAAATGGGATTGTGTGTAAATTATTATGCTGCGAAAGTTGTTTATTTACTTAAGTTGGATGAGGCATCCTTCGTAGATGCTCTGTGCACATTTCTATTTATTACTTAGCTATGATTCTGGGCAGCGAATGGGTGAAGCCATGCCGTGTATGGCTTTGGCTCATCCCAGGGTTGTTGCACTAGATGAAACGGTTACATTTCTTACTGATTAGTTTTTGTTATTAAGTATGTGGAAAATGTGGGAATCCATGGGGAAAACCCCCGACTGTTATCGTTGTTGTAGGTTTCCTTTTGATGGACTGTGCAATTAATAGATTGTTGGTTGAGTCCGTGCTATATCTTTATCATAGTTTTTATTAACAACATTGTGGTGATTTATAATTGTTTCCTGCATACATAATATGTATACCGTGGCCATTGATTATAATAGGAATGACCTACAAGGTAAATCCCTAGGCATTACTATATATAAATACTATGGATTATTTAAAGGATTGACTCCTGTGTATTACGTAATTTTATGGCTTATATTTATTTAAAAGATTAGTAGCATGGTTATACAATTTGATCTCTGTGTAAGTAATTCATAATGTGATTGTTATTACTACTTTTGACTTGGGTCTGAATACCCACATGGATCGATGTCATGACCTCTGTTGGAATTTAAGGTTTCATTTACGATTTGTTTAATGTTATGTGTTCATGATAGATTAAATATAACTGTGGATTCTTTTATATATAAACGTGATCATAGAATCGATAAAGGACCACATGGATGGTCGTGATGCCTCCTCTATTCATTTAATTATGGCATTGTTGATTTAAATGAAATTTTTTAATATTAGTTTGTATTTCATGGGGTAGACCTTGGAAGGTCATTAATGGTTTATTTAATCTTTGATTTAATTATATTATGTTCTTAGTTGATTTAATTTATATTGTAGTTCTATTACTAAATACTTATATTTAGTATTCTTTTTTTTTACTGTCGTTAACAATTAGATGGATACTATCATAGTTCTTTTATTGGTACTTTAGGTTGAAGCTAGAATTTATATATAATTATTTGACTCCTACTTCTAAACTAGTTTTGAAATAAATTTAAAACAAGCCTCTGCTGACAAATGAAATATGTCAACATAGTAATAAATCCTAGAGAGCGATTATTTAGTTACTGGAAAGAACCCCTAGTTTACAGTAAACATAATATGAGTACTGAAATAATACAGAGAACAAACTTAAAGGTACAAATCCTGGTAATATACAACATATGATAAAATTTGCATCCTAAGGTTAATATTTAAGAAATGAAAACCCTGGCAGATTCTAACTAGAGAATCAAACACATAGGGGTTAGGAAATGCATTGAAATCATTTACCTAGCATATCCAACAATTAATCTAGAAAATAGAATAGATAGTTTAGGGATTCATACCTGAAATTGAATCTCTATTAATGGTTGAACCTGCACACTCAAATAACCAGCATTAACAATTCAATGTAAACCTGAACTCTGTTTTGTTGACCAAATCACTTGGGAACTACCATGTTCCTCCCAACCATGACCCGAAACCATTCCTGGTTTAAATCCGGACTCCCCCCCCGGAGCTGGACTCTAACATGCAAGTAGCTTAGAGCTCCTAAGGTAGGGTTTCCTAAGTGGTAATTAATTATGAATAAATTCTCCTTTTCCTTGCAGGAAAAAGTTCTACAAGAAATCACTTGAGAGCAAAAAATAGGAAAAATAATAATTCTCCAAAGATAAAAAATCAGAACCCCAAGCCTTTGCTTGGCTTGAGTCTTTATAGATAGACTTTTCAGTCAAAGGGATAGTTAAATCAAGAAACCTTGGTTTCTTGATTTAACCATTTTCAATTACTTTGGGTAATTATTAATATTTTAACTTAGGAACTTTCTTCTAGTTCCTAGTTAGACTTTTTAGGGTTTGGACTATTTATTCTCTTTTAATAATAAATAATAATTGATGGAGCTTCTTCTTCTTTCTTTCATTTATTTATATTATTAATATATTTAATTCTTTATACACACCATATATTAAGTACATAATAATATAACAATTTTTTAACAATGCCTTTGGGCATCATATACCGTGATCCCTAGACTTAATGACACTTCTTCATTAAGGTCAAGTAGGTATATGGTTTAGGTCTACTAAGATAGGAAACTCTAAACATCCTTGCATGTTGGATTTCCCTCATATAACATGGTATCTCTTCAGTACTTTGATCAGAATACAGAAATTCAAAATTTCATTTAATCACTTATAAATAAGTATGATAAGATCAATATTTTTCTTGAGTTGTTTTCACTCGGAAGTTGTTAAATTATTTTTAGTAACTGCTACCGCTTACTAGAGCCCATACTCAATGCTTTAACACAGAGTTACAATTCGACGTAATTCTAGAGCTCCTTGCTCAACACCAGTGCTAGGATGTACTTGTACAATACACCTAGGGATACAATGGACAAGGATATGATGCTCCAGAGATTATGCTCAACATCAACATGGAAGGCTCCAGGGATTATTCCCAACACGTCCAATTATCTTTTCATGTGTTCCAAATCTTCTTGCTCAACATAAATCATCAATCACTCAAGTTCTCTAGAGCTCCTCGCTCAGCGCAAAACATCTCATCAATCATGTGCTTCAGGGACCACACCGAACACAAACAAGCATATACATATATCATCAATAATTGGATTATGTTCGAGTACACAGGGTACTCCCAAAAGATCAAACACCTTGAGCAACCGCTTCACACAAATAGATCACAAATAAACACACCGATGTTTGTCACGTGGTTAAAACCCTCTAGAGGGAAACAGTCCACGACCCCAGCCAAATATATACTTGGAGCAATTTATAATGCAAAATAAAGAAATTTACATGAGCTTCTCATAATTGATGAACTAGCCAACGACCCTCTATGCTTTTTAAATAGAGATCATAGACCAATCGGGTGTTAATCCATGGATCAATGGTAGGTATGATCTAAGAGAAGTTGAACCGTCAGATCACTCTATGTCTAGAACATATCGTGACTGTCATATTAGAATATTTACAAATGCATACTAATGCATACTAAAGAAACACACTTTTACCTAATGGATATATTACACAAGTTGATCTTATCTAACTCCTAAGTGTCTAAATATCCTAACATCCCCCTTTAATAACAACTTGGGATAGGATTGAAGGATTTACAAAAGTGACACTATTAGGAGAAGGAAGGAGGCATTAGAGCCTATCCCCCCTTAAGGACACATTCATGAACTCCTAACATAGATCGAAATTTTGAAAACTTCACTTTTGTAAGAGACTTGGTGAAGATGTCTGCAACTTGATCATCTATAGGGCAATAGAGCACTTCAATAACATTATGAACAATATTTTTGATGAAGTGCATATGTATCTCAATGTATTTGCTGCGTTGATGTAGAACTAGATATTTGGCAAGCTTGATGGCACTTTGATTATCGTACCAAAGTGGAGTAGGCTGCTGCTGCTCGAATCCAAACTTGGAAAGGATCTATTGAATCCATAAAGATTCCTTACTGGCATTAACTATAGTTCATTATTTTGTTTCTGCTGAAGAAAGAGCAAGAGCTTGTTGTTTCTTACAAGCCCAAGTGAGAGGTCCAGATCCCAGACTGAAAACATAACCTGCAGTAGACTTTCGATCATCAGGATTGCCGACCCAATCTGAATCAGTGAAACCAACCAACAAAGGTTTCCCCCCTGTACTATAATGAATCCAAAACTGAATTGTACCTCAAATATATAAAAACTTATTCTTTTTGCTGCTTTCCAGTGACTTTCATTAGGAGTTTGCATATAATGTGCAACATGAACAACGGCAAAGGAAAGGTCAGGACGGGAATGAGTCAAGTATAAAATACTACCAACAAGCTCACGATACAAGGTGGAATCTACTTCAGGGTAAGTACAAGTGGCAGAAAGTTTGACTCCAGACTAGAAGGGAGAAGGGGATGGTTTACAATATTCCATGTGGAAGCGATGAAGAAGGTCACAAGCATACTTAGACTAGGAAATAAAGTTTCCTTCTTTGGTTTGCAAGACTTGGAGACCAAGAAAATAATTCAAATTTCCTAAGTTTGACATTTCAAAAATTTTCTTAAGACTAGATTTCACATGGGTTATAAGTTTAGGGTAATGATAAGATCATCAACATAAAGAACGAGTGTGATGAGATGGTTTCCTACTTTCTTGGTATAGACATTGGGGTCAGAATGGCATTTAGAAAAACCAGTGTCAAGGAGAAAGTTATCCATTTTGGCATACCAAGCTCTAGGAGCTTGCTTAAGACCATATAAGGATTTCTTGAGGAGACAGACAAGGCCAGAGTTATCATGAACATATCCAGGAGGTTGTTCCATGTAGATTTCCTCCAGTAAATCACCATGTAAAATGGAAAACTTGACATCCATTTTATGAACTTTCCAGTTATGTAAGGTTGCAAGGGAAAGAACAAGGCAGATGGAATTCATTTTTGCGATAGGAGCAAAGGTTTCATTATAGTCAATCCATTCAACTTGGGAAAAACCTTTGGCAACTAACCTTGCCTTAAGTCTTTCAACACTTCCATCTGATGCATACTTAGTTCTGTAGACCCATTTACATCTAACAAGTTTTCTTCCTTTTGGAAGAGGAACAAGATCCCAAGTATCGTTCGCCATTAAGGAACGATATTCTTCATCCATAGCTACATCCCAATCTGGATTTCCTGAAGCTTCTGCAAAAGATTCTAGATCATGATTGTTGGAAACTTGAGCCAAAAGAGAAGAGGCTCGCTGAAACTGAGAACTTGTTCGACGTTGATCTCTAGGATCACCGGCAAGATCACCAGCTACTTCACATGTTGAACGGACCCATCGAGGAAGTATTGGTGCTTGTGCAATTAGAGGAACATGAGCAGGCAGAGAAAGATTTTCATCCTCATGGTCATCATCAGAAACTGGAGTTGGAAACCTGTCAAAGAATTTGGAAGAAGAAGAAGAAGGCACAATCATCGAATCAGGCTCGCAGGCCAAAGATGGCACAACTGCCAAGTTTGGCTTGCAGGCCAATAGATTTTTATCAAATTTAACATCTCTTGTAATGATTATATCATGAGAATGTGGCTGAATAATTATATAACCTTTTACATCTTCTGAATAGCCAACAAATATGTTCACTTTTAGGCTGCAATGCTTTCCGGTTTTCATCCGGAATGTGAGCCCATGCTTCACAACCAAACACACGAAAGTGACTTACATTTGGTTTAATTTTACTCCATGCTTCTTCCGGTGTTATACCTTGTAAAACTTTAGTGGTTGTGTGATTAACTATGTAATTTGCACAATCTATGGCGTCATCCCAATATTGAAGACTTAGTCCCTTAGATTGGATCATACAATTAGCGATTTCTTTTAAACTGTGGTTCTTCCGTTCAACTACACCATTTTGTTGTTGTTGGATTCCTTGTTAAGTGAAAAAAGTAGTGAACTTGTTATTAACATATTCTCCTCCATTGTCAGATCTTAACTTAATAATTTGATGATCAGATTGTTTTTCAACAAGGGCCTTGTAGGCCAAGAACATGTTAAATACTTTGCTCTTAAGTTTTAGGAAATAAACCCAAGTGCATCTAGAGTAGTCATCAATGAAAATTAAGAAATATTTGAAACCAAAAAAAGGAAGTATATGGAAGAGGGCCAGAAAGTCACTGTGCACAAGCTCCAAGGGAACCGAGGCGTGCCAAGAGGCACGTTTGTCAAAACTGCCCCGATGATGTTTTTTGAGTACACAACTGGAGCAAACACCATCCTTGCAAGATATCATCGAAAGACCAGTCACCATATTGTCTTTACATAGTTGTTGCAATGAGCGATAATTTAAGTGACCAAATCGCTCATGCCAAAGTTTGATCAAGTTATCACTATGAGCAACAAAAACTGAAGGAAAAGGTGATGACCCAAAGTTGTTAAATTTGTACAACCTTGTAATATCATCAACAGCTCCAGTAGCAAGGACATTTTGAGGATTTTTAAAATCCTTGATTACAACTTGGTGAGGTGTAAACGTCACAGTTTTACCTTCACCCAAATGAGTAATTTGATAGACTCATAACAAATTACTGGAAATTTTTGGAACACATAGTACATCACTAAAATTACCATTTTCTACTGGAACTATTCCAGATCCTACAACACTTAGAGATCTATCATCACCAACAAATATTTGCTTGGTGTTACATTCATGCATAGTAGAAAAGATGGCTTGATCCTTAGCCATATCATAAGATGCTCCAGAATCAATGAGCCATTCAATTGAAGTAGAAGAAGAAGATTCAGTATAAGAGTAACCAGAAGCACAAAGTGCATGTCCATGAGAGGTAGATTCTAAAGACGAATCTAGGCTGATGTGGTGCTTCTTCATTGTTTCTTCCAAGGTTGCCACCTTCTTGAAACACTTAGATTCATCATGATTATCTTTCCCACAAAAATTGCAATGATGCTCTGTCTTCTTTCCTTTTGGCTTGGATCCTTAGTCATTTAAAAAAAAAGGAGCTGACTGAAAGGGTTTGGAAGCCTTGTTGTTTGGCTTATTATTGCGAAAATTCTATTTCTTGGGAGGAATAGACTTTTCTTTCTGTTGGGACAATAAGGCTTTCCCACATGTATCTGCATTGTTAATTATTCCAAGGTGAATGAGCTTATCTTGCTCTCTAATTAAGGAATCACAAAATGATTCAAGACTAGGCTCTTCATAGCTAGATGCAATGAAGGATTGTTTCATGGAGTAGAATGTAGATACAAAAATAGAATATGCAGGTCCAAGTGTGGAAAGAATATGATAAATACATTGTTTATCTTCTTTCTTAATCTTGCATTCTATACATAAGAGTCTAAGAGTTTTATACTTATATAAATATTCTTGAATTCATGAAAAATAATTTAGAGTCAAGGAAATCAACTCATTCTCAAGTTGATGACCCCAAATTTCATTGTGTTTACCAAACACATATTCCAACTTTTCCCAAGCTATGTCAGGTTCATCAATTCCAGATATGTGGAATTGCAAATCAGTAGAGATTGACATCCCAATCAATCCACGAGCTTCATCACATATATTTGCACATTTAATTTTTTTATCATCATCAGTGGGTTCTGTTTCTTTCCCTGATGTTATCCTGAAAACTCCCCTACTTTGTAGAACATCCATCCTCCATACGAGATTTCCATGAGAAATAGTTAGAAATTGTAAGTATAATATCACAAGGGGCATCCATACTGTAAAATAATGGCTGAAAGAAATAAACTAACTATCTAGATGTAAAGATCTCAAAAAAATATGCGGTTTAAAAAAAAACGGCACCGAAAACTGATTTTATATGATGAAGTTATGCTTGATCAAAGAAAATGTTGAAGATGTCCCCAATAGTGACCTGACAGATATTAACTTGACCAACTAAAAATGAACCCCCCTCTTCCCAAGATCAACCTTTGACAATCACTTTACAATAAAGTTTCTTTTAAATGAATCACTTTTATAGAATAAGTGATGTTCACTTTTACAATAATGTTACTTTTAAATTGTGCGGCAATAAATTAAAAGACTTAAGTGACTCACTTTTATTTTATTTTATTTATGTGAGATGCACTTATGCACTTTTACAATAAAGTAACTTGAAAATATAAATTGCATGCACTAAAAAGTAGCTTAATAAGACTTGAACTCAAGATCTATTAAGGAATAAAGAAACTTTGGACCAAGTGAGCTAAATTTAAAAGGTACGTTAAAGAATGGAAGGAGGAAGGGTTTTTTTTTTTTTTTTACTCTTCTCTCTTGTTCTATGTGCTTGCCTTTTTTTTCTGCAAATCACAAAAAAAAACAATTAACAAAAACAAAAATTACTTTTTCCATACAATGGAGTTATATCTTGGTTAGCTTACCCGAAACGTCTACATTTTCAATTTTTCTCCCTATTTCTGATTTGTCGTGATCACATAAGATGCACGACAAAGAGCATACGTAGCCGAGAAGACAAGAAAAAAAATTTCCCTTACAGTTTCTGATTCGCCTGGATCACGCAAGGTGCATGGCAAAGAGCATATGTAGCCAGGGAAGGCAACAATCCGAGACTAAAAAACTAAAGATCTAATAACAAAACTAATAAAATATGAGAGATTTAAAAAAATAAATAAAACAAATCCGTCACTGTAACAAACCGAAATGGGTGTTTCTAGAACAAACAGAAACCGTTTTCAATGAAACGAAAACTATTTCCCCATGGAAACGACACTATTGACGCAATGGAACAGCTGTCACACACCACAAATTCATAGAAAATATAGAACCAAAAACTTTTTCAAAGTTTTGGCAACACCGGTTCTAGATCTTGATCAAAACCGAAAGCGGCTCTTCATAAACTCTCTGATACCATGTTCAGGTACACAGGATACTCCCAAAATAATGAACACCTTGAGAAACTGCTTCACACAAATAGATCATAGATCAACACACTGATGTTTATCACGTGGTTAAAACCCTCGAGAGGGAAACTGTCCACGGCCCCAACCAAATAGCTACTTGGAGCAATTTATTATGCAAAAGAAAGAAAGTTACATGAGCTTCTCATAATCGATCAAATAGCCAAGGACACTCTATGCTCTTTAAATAGAGATCATAGACCAATCGGGTGTTAAACCACGGATCAATGGTAGGTATGATCTAAGATAAGTTGAACCGTCGGGTCACTCTATGTCTAGAACATATCGTGACCGTCAGATTAGAATATTTACAAATGCATACTAATGCATACTAAAGAAACACACTTTTACCTAACGGATATATTACACAAGTTGATCTTAACTAACTCCTAAGTGTCTAAATATCCTAACATCCCAATATATAAAACAAATCATCATGTTCATATCCAGTGGGGTTTTCGACCCAATATAAAATAAAACATCAATATAATCATCATAATCAATAGGAACATGCCTATAAGTGTTCGGTCCAAAATTCGAGATATTAAAAAAAGGAACAAAACATCACCTTTAGGTATGACGACATCATTCCATTAACTTTGTAAACATTCACAGTTTATGCAACCTATCCAAGAGCAGTTTAGAATTTCTGTAAGTGATTATACAAAGCAACAACAAATTTACTCATGCTATAGTAACTATTAGATGCTAGGAACATAAATATGTTTATTACATAATTATATGTGTATCAATTTTATTTATTTATTTATGGATTTTAGAGGTTCATGACAGAATGGTATCACAGCATGGTTACAACACTAGGCCTGAACTTACCCAACACTATATTTGTTAAACCATAAACTAATTTTATTTATTGTGGTTTGATTCTCTTACGAAACATGAATAGAAGGATCAAATTATTTTTACAAGAAATTATGGCAGATGTAGGAATGTCTGCGGAAGAAGGATCTCATCCTAGAAATACTATGAACAATGAAGAGGTAAATTTAAGGGAGGGTAAAATTTGGTTGAGCCTTAATGAGAGTCGAAACAATAACCCATCATAATTGCACCGAACTATTAAATAACTAAGATCAAAATTAAAAAGAGTTAGGGAAGATAATGAATGAATTTTGAAAGCATAAGAAGAACTAAATACCAGTTTGCTGGCTTAAACACACCGTAATAAAAAATATAAACAAAAAGAACCTAAAATTAATATCCAAATATACACCTTGCAAGCATAAGGGAAGGAAGCTATAATTTTTTAGTCATGGGGCTTAAACTTCCAGTGAGGAATTGACCAAACACCACACAAAAAAACATCAGGCTTCTAGAGAAAGTAGTGACAGTAATAAAAATAAAAGGAAGTACAAACCCTATGAAGAGATTTCAGGGGAATTTAAAAAAATTAAACTTCCAATGTTTAATTGTGAGACTGAGAAAGGAGCAGAGGTGGAATCCTGGTTATCTAGAATAAATAAATACTTCTAGATCTATAACTATTCGGATGAACTAAAGGTGAAAATGGTTATTTATAACTTAACTGGAAAAACATATATTTGGTGAAAGATATAAAAAGGTAAAAGGTATAAAATAAATGCATAACTTGGAAAACCTTTAAGAATCATTTTAAATGAAAATAGATTTCAGAACAGTACTAAGAAGGAAAAACTAAGGAATTCTACGATTAAGGTTAGGTGCTATGACCATGAAATAAATATGTAGTAAATTCTGAAGTTTGCTTCGTTGTGTACCATATATAATAGATGAAAAAAAAAAAGTAAAACACTTTCTCAATTGCTTCCATATTATGTTTAAAGAGATGATTGAGTATGAAAATCTGAAGACGCTCGAAGAAGCAATGAGGAAAATAAATTTCTGTTATGATCAAAATAAGAATAAAAGGGAAAATGTACCTAATTCGAAAACTAAAAGAAGAAATAACTTTGATCCAACAAAGAAGAATACTAAGTTCTAAAAAAATATTGGTAATAATTATAAAAGTTTTAAACCACAAAACCCTGCAACAAAAGAAAGAGAACCTCCTACTACTTTTAATAAAAAATATTCACACAAGGAACCATTAAAATGTTGGGAATGTGGCGGGCCAAATTATTTTATGGACTGTCCAGTAAGAATTTTTTTTCTAATAATGTTCACTCCATTCAAGAAGTTGTTACAATTGGATATATTGCAAGAAGAATGCCCAAAATCAATGCTGCATTGGAGAATTGACTAGCAGACCATCAAACTTCAACAGTCGAGATCGAAGGTATAATAAAAAGTCAACATGTTTCTATACTAATTGATCCAGGTGCAATTTTCAGTTATGTATCACCTAGGATTGTTGAAATATGTAAATTAGTATCAGAAAAAATTGAAAAATCTTGGTTGGTACAGTAAGGAACATGTACTAAACGTAAGCTCACTAATTATGTGAAAAACTATTAAATATTGATGACTGAATTTAATATGCATGCTGATGTAAATATTTTACCATTAGGTTCCTATGATATGTTGATAGGAATGGGTTGGTTATAAAAACATAGATTCATGTTGAATTGTTATGATAAAAAATTTACATGCATGGATGATAATGGAAATACAATTAAAGTAAAAGAAATTTCTAGAAAGTTTACAATCATAGAAATATTTTCCTTACAAATGAAAATATATGTATGTAAGGGATGTAAAGTAATTGCAGTTTATGTAATGGATGACAAGGATAATGATAACAAAGTTAAATGAGACGATATACCTAATTCTTAAAATATTTTAAAAACATCTTTCTGGAAGAAGTCTGTGGATTGCCTCCGAAAAGAGACATAGAATTTAAAATCAATATGATACAGGGAGCAGTACCAACCTCGAAATATCCATATCAGATGAATATAATAGAACTTACAGAAATTAATTCACAATTACAAGAACTAATTGACAAGAAGTACATTCGACCTAGTGTTTTCCTTTGGGGAGCACCAATCTTATTCATGAAGAAGAAATATGGAACTTTAAGATTATGCATAGATTATCGACAATTAAATAAGATGACTATTACAAATCGATATCCTTTACCTTGGATAGACAATTTGTTCAATCAGTTCCAAGGGGTGACAATCTTCTACAAAATAGATCTAAGGTTCGGATACCATCCGGTATGGATCAAATATGAAGACATCTTCAAAACTGCTTTTAGAACTCGTTATGGTCATTACGAGTTGTCATAATTATCTTTCGGTTAAAAAACACCCCCACAACTTTTATGTTATTAATGAATAGTATTATGAGTAACTATTTAGATAAATTTGTAGTCGTCTTCATCGACAACATATTGATTTACTTGAATAATAAAAAAGAACATGAAGAACACCTAAGAATAATTTTGCAAGTGTTAAGAGAACAACAATTGTTTGCTAACTTTAGCAAATGCAACTTCTTTCAATAAATAATTCAATATATAGAACATGTAGTGTCCAAGGATGGAATATCTGTCGACCTCAACAGTATTAAGGATATCAATTAATTTCCAGTTCCTAAAAATGTAACTAACATAAGGTCGTTAATGGGGATTAGGGTTATTATCGAAAGTTTATTAAACGATTTTCTAAGATAGCCTACCCGATAACTTCATTACCGAAGAAAGGTAATAAGTTTGTTTGGAAAAAAATGTGTATGTAAAGTTTTAATAAAGTAAAGAATATATTAACCACCTCCCCTATCTTAAAAGATCCTGATACTTGTAAGAATTTTGTCGTATGCACCAATGCATGTAAGGACGGATTAGGCATGATGTTAATTCAAGAGAACTATGTCGTGGCCTATGAATATAAAAAACTAAAAGAACATGAAAATAACTATGCTATGCATCACTTAGAACTTTCTGCAATTATACACGCTTTAAAGATGTCGTGACACTACCTCATCGAAAGATTATTTTTCTAATGTCAGATAACATAAGTTTAAAATACTTGTTTGATCAACAAAATCTAAATGCTAGACAAGCTAGGTGGTTTCCATTCTTAAGTGAATATGAATTTGAAATAAAACATATAAAATGGAAAGAAAACAAAGTTGTGGATGCTTTAAGTCGTCACACAAATTGACTATTTGTAAGAAACTGTTATGAATCATATTTTAAATGCAGAAAATTCAGATAAAGAATACCAAAAATTATAGGAAAAGACCGCTTAAAATGAAAAGAACAAAATAAATATAGATTTGAGTCTGAATGGACGAGGATTACTGTTGCATAAAAATAGATTGTACATACCAAATACAACAAAAATCAAATTAAATGTTATGTACGAGTTACATAAGCGACCCTATTTAGGTCACCCTTGATACAAGAAGATGATCACCATGATCATGAAGCATTTCTTTTAGCCTAACATGAAAAAAAGAGGTAGAATAATATTTTTCTCACTACATCAAATTCCAACTTGTAAAAGCAGAACACCAACATCCAATAGGGTTATTGTAACCGCTACCCATTCCAAAATGGAAGTGGTAAATAATCAGCATGGATTTTATAACAGGTCTACCTAAAACTTTTAGGCAACATGACTCAATCATGGTCATAGTGGACAACTTAAGTAAAGTAAACCATTTCATTCCAGTAAAATATAATTATAAGGATTTTAACATCACACATATATTTTTGAAAGATATTTTTAGGTTAAATGGCGTACCAAAGGTAATAATCTTAGATAGATATGTAAAATTTACAGAAAAATTTTGGAAGGATTTGTTTAAAGGACTAAGCACACAATTGAATTTCATCATTTCGTATCATCCATAAACAAATGGACATAATGAAAGGGTAATCAAAGTCCTAGAATACATGCTTAAAATGTACGTAATGGACAAACCGGGTAACTGGGAAGATTCTTTCCACTTAGTACAATTTGCTTACAATAATCACTTTCAAGTATCACCTGGTATGATTCCTTTTGAAATTTTGTATCGATGCAAATGTAATAATTTGATTTCTTGGAGAAGCCAAGTTGATAGGTTAATGTTAGGACCTAAATTGTTAAAGGATATGGAACTAACTATGAAATAGGTACAACAATATTTGAAACCTATCCAAGATAGGAAGAAAATTTATGCTGACTTAAAACGAACTCCTCGAGAGTTCCAGGTAGGTGAACATGTGTATATAAAGGTAAAACCCAATAAAAGTTCTCTAATATTGGGAAATTATTCAAAATCAGCACCCAGGTATTATGGGCCATTTGAAATTTTTTCTAAAGTAGGGCCGATAGAATACCAGTTCTCCCTACAACCTACTGTTAAAGTACATAATGTTTTTCACGCTTCCATTTTGAAGAGATATGTTTATGATGCTACTCATGTGATTGATTAGAATTTTATATAGGTGAAATCGGAAGGAGAGTTCTAAGTGTGACCAAAGTGTATTCTCGATAGGAGAGAACTTTTACTCTCGAACCATACGATCAGACTAGTCAAGGTGCAATGGAAGCACCTTAGTCCAGAAGAGTCCAGTAGGGAATTGAAAAATGATATGCAAGAGGAATATCTAATCTTATTTCAAGTTGAAAATATGGAGAAATAAAGACAAAAAAATAATAACACCGAGGACGATGTTATCTTCTAAGGGGAGGTGTATGTAATACATCAAGATTTAATAAATTGTTATTAATTTCTTTTCAAATATTTTATTTTATTATTTTTAAAATAATTTTTACAAGAATTCAAAAATAAAACAAATGTAATGGATTATTATTTTATTAATAAAAGATACTAGAGGGGGGGGCGGGGGGGCGGGGGGAATCAAATAGTTGTTGAAAGAGTGTTTGCTGACCCATAAGAGGAAAATATAAGTGGTTGGAGCTTCTAAGTGAGAACTCAAGGTGCATGAGGAATCTTCCCCAAATTTAGGTCACAACTCCTTCTTGAGTGCTAAAGAGCATGAGGCTCATAAATGACCAAGTCATAGCAAAAATACTATATAATAGTATGTCCATTAGCAAACAGGAGGATAACATTGTATGGGAAATTGAATATGATAATGCAAGAGATGACACATTAAGTGGATTTCGCTCTTTTGGTTCAGCGAACAGGCTCGAGGGTTCTAGAGAAAGTGAGACTTGTCTTCTCTAAGATTTGGTTGCGAGGAACGACTATTTCATTTATGTTTTCCAATAGTGGTTCCACGTTCCTGGTCCTATTTCTTATCTGATTAAAACTAGATATAGTAAGATGTCCATTTTAACTATGAATCACAACTATTCTTTTAGCATAAATTTACTCTACATCTGTATAGATTATGAATTACCTATTGATATATTATGCATCTAAATAAAATATGGATTTATTATGCATATGTTCAATAATCATTCCTATTATGTTTTCAAATCTAGATATTCGTTCCTATTATTTCATTCATGCATGTAAAATAACTCTATTTACTAATGGTAGGTTCCTAATGAATCTCTGTTCAATAATTCATACTCAGATCAAGAATTCATAATTTTGAGTTGGTTAAACAATTGAAAACAAAATTAACGAAATATATAATTCTTGGTATAATTTAAGTTGCTTAAGTTCACAACCTAGCACGTTTCTATAAACTATCTGAAGGGAAGAATCATATTATGCTCTAATTATAAGTTTAGATCATTTACAACATGACGAACATAAAGAATAAATTTCTAGCTGTTATAAACCAATTCACAGATAGAGTACCAAAACAAAATAAATCAATTAACACAATCAAGTAATCCTATACATAAAGTAATAGTCAAAATATACTATAATCTAGTTATTTCTTAACAAGTTAAGAGACGAGAGGCCTTCATATAACTATAACATATTATAATTCATATGATTACATAAAACCTTCATACATATCAAAAATTCCATATCTGAATTGATCATAGCCTAAGGGAATAATTACATATACACTATATAAAACTACATATAATTATATATACAAAGTATTGAAAATCACAAAAATCCCATCTATTAAATTATCTAACAGTCCCCGACTAAGTCAAAGGTATCAACATAAATGTGTGGATCTACTATCGCAAATGCTTTCATCATTTATCTTGATTGGACAGTTAAATCATGCCTCAATGCTTACCTTTTAAAAACCAAATCTAATCTACAAGATACAAATCCTCTTTAAAAACAACGAATCAATCAAATCCATTACGTGGAAGTAAGACCATTGTAGATGGAAGCCTTGGCATAAACTTAAATCTAGTAACATAAACCTATCAATCAAGTAATAACTAGAAAATCATATGATTTAATAGTTCAGACCGAGAGCAGTCGTTCCAACTAATTCAAATAATTAGAATCATGATAGTTACTATCTTAAACCTCCACAGATGCACAAATACCAAATTTCATAAATAAGAATTGGACACAAACCCTAAGGGTCATATTACTTTGTTAATATTAACTGTTAAACAAAATAGATTCAAAATCCTTGTGGATGTAAGGACATCAACGATGGAATCCACCATATATTAAAAACCCCGATATTTAAATAAGTTTTCAAATTAACCTAAGTGGTGATAAGCCCATCCACGATGGCAACAACGATAATCTTTTAAATCCTTAGAGCAGGAAGCAAACATGCAAAGACATTTAAAAACAAATGTTGGAACATAGAGGTTGTGAAGTCCTCTGTCTGTTAGATTTTACACCCCTAAGGGTTACACAAAAAGCCCCATTAACTTATCTTGTAAGAATGCAGAAGAATGAAATTTATTCATGGCTGCAAAACCCATCCAAGAACCACCTACAATAAGCAAACCTGGGTCAGTTAGTGACAGAGTATAAATAAATAAAAACTAGAAAATAAGTAGAGCAAGGATTCAGATTTTTACTTTGGCAGTCTAAGATGCGCGCCTAGAAGGAGATGACCCTATCGCCATCCTCGTAGACTCTTCTAAACCTACCACCACCATCCACAGTGAGAACCCTCATAATAATTATGAATATAATTGAACAATGTAAAACAATTTATAGTTTCCATTACCTTGTTTGAATTGCAAATAGGGCCAAGGGTTGGATCCTATTGGACACCCTTATCCCTCCTATGCCTGCAAGAAATAATTTAGGCATCAGTCTTTACGAACGAGATTTCATAAAATATAATAACACATGTTTTGCAAAGTTAAGAGGTTGTTTATTTACTTGGTATAAGGAAGTTCGAGGCTGACGAAGGTGGTCGGGTTTGATTTGAAACAACCAGCAAACCATGGATTTTGGAGTTCATTACTACCAAGAATACCTCCTTTACACCTTGGGAATAAACTAGGAATAATTCCATTAACAACCAACAATTTTTACACCAAGAACCTTACAAAATCACCATGGAAGGGCAGAGCCTTTGCTCCCAAAGCTTACAGACCGAATAACCACAACAATGAATGGTTTAGAGAATAACATTGACACATTAAAACCTAAAAAAAACCATTGCAATCATTATGTACAATTGGACAATAAAGATTCATTCTCAAGTAATCCTTAAAGGCCTCACTGCGCTGTCAACTCATAACCAGGGAATCACTTTAATTCTAAAGTCAACCAAAGTACAAAACATTATAACCATTATATCACATGGTTGAATGTTATCATAACATATCAATCATTGCTTTAAATCAATGTCTAACTATGGTATAAACCCCATAGCCCATAGTGTATAAACATATAAATCAATACATTAAACCATGTTGTGTTAACCCTTGCACATTAGGACCAAGGTTATACCTTGCGTCCTTTATAATTTTATATGTTATAACCTAGAACTTTAGGACCAGGGTTATACATTGGGTCCTATAAGATTTAATACATTTAAATAATGGGATCAAGACTATACCCATAGTTTCCCAAATATTGTCATATGGAATCAAAAAAACAATGCAATGAAAATTGAAGACCAAGTCTTAGCCTTAGGGATAAGAAAGCCTTAGCAAACTTACTAACAAGATACATGTAAAAGGAATAAAACATCACCTTCAAGATGCCATTAGCTTTGTAAACATCCACAGTTTGTGCAACGTGTCGAAGAGTAGTTTAGAAATTTTGTAAGAGACTATATAAAGAAACAACATATTTCTCATGCTATAGTAACTATTGCATGCTGGGAACATAAAAATGTTTATTACATAGTTATATGTGTAACATTTTTTTAATTTTTATATATAGATTTCAAAGGTTTATAAAAATACTTCATGTGAACATTTGAGCAATACTTTTTGAATGATTTACTCATTTTATTTCCAATAACCTTTTCTACCAACACCTCCTCAACTTATTTTGATTTCTAATTATATTTTGTTTTTTCCAAATTTACTGGTTTTTTTTCTCATTTACCTTTATTACTTAAACTCTTTTATATATTCATAAGTATATACCATATTAAACATTCATAAGATGTCTATATTTTTATTAAGAATTATTTGTATGAACATTGCATGGCCTATAACTTCTATACTTCAGTTTCGTAGAAGTTCCCATAGTTCGGTTTCTTAGAAGTTTTCATAATATATCTTTCCTATACATATTTTTTATATACTCCACAAACACCTCTTCCTTTGGATTGACATCGCTAAGTTTCTTTTAGAACAATATGCTAATTCTCTTTTACTCATATGTATTTTATATGCATCTCTTATATAATTCACAAATACTGAGCTTCCTTTATGTTTTTGACATGCTTTGCAATTAACAAAATTACAAAGTCAATTCATTGCACTAGTGGAAAATGAGAGATTAGTGACTAGGAGACCAAAAAGTTTGGTCACCATAGATTTTTTAAGGGATAAATGACCAAAATTGATAAATTTAAGTGAGTTAACTAAAAAGTACCAAGATAAATGACCACTTTTGGTCATGGGATAAAACTAAACTAAAAAGGACCAAGATAAATGACCACTTTTGGTCACAGGATAAACTAAACTAAAAAGGACCAAGATAAATGACCACTTTTGGTCACAGGATAAACTAAACTAAAAAGGACCAAGATAAATGACCAAAATTGGTCATGGGATGTCTAGACTTAAAATGAGCACATAATAATTGGTCATTTATTTGGTCATGTTTAGTTGTGTCACTCCGGCAATGGAGAATTACATTTTTGACAATGAATTTGTATAATTTACTAAATTCTAACATATCTACTCAACAATTTGACTACAAAAGTCTATGGAGGTGTACATACTCTAACCCCCTTTGAATTTGAACCCATGACCTCCTAGGATTAAACACGTGTTATTAACCATCAATCCCACTTACATTTCACTTACCCCCCAAAAAAAGAGAGCATTACCCATCGTTGCTCTAACTCTTTGTATGTAACACATATTGATATCTAGAATCTAATGTTTTTACAAGGAAATAATCTAGCTCAATTTTCCTTGAATTACTGAGATATATATTTTTCAAAGAAAAGTCCTCTTTAGGTAAATGCAATAAGTCTAAATTACTATGCAGTGTGGAAGAAGTAGAGCTTGATTTGCATTTGTCACCTTCATTAGTACCATGGATTTTCTCTTTTTGATGTGAAGCACTTATCACCATATAAAATAAGGTTTTGTGATGGTTAGTATTTTGTAAGACATTTAACACTCCCTCATGAAACAATTGAATGGATTCACGTGAGTGAGATTTCCCTACTTTTATTGCTTAAAATACAATCCCAATTTTTGTAGTATTTTTATGTGAATTTTTGATAGTGTTCCTTTCTCTTGTTTGTACATAATTCTTCTCTTTTCCCACTCTCAATTTTCCCATGCCCCTTAGGATCGGAAGGAAGCAAGGTATTATAGTAGAATTTCTAATCCGTCGTTTCAATTTGGAGCAGTCCGCCATTTCGTCGATTTGGAGCAATCTGCCATTTTGATTTGGAGAAGATTCAGTCCGCTACCATTCCATTCCAAATGTCTTCAGTAAGTGACATTGAGCTATTTTGATTTGGTTCTGCTCTCATTTACACATCTTCCATGTGTTCATCAGAAATTGTTTTCACTAGCTGTATTGTTCAATTTGATACACATACATATTGCTCTTGTACAAAACACTACCAAGATTTTGTCATGGCATAGGTATGTATGTGGATTTGTAGGTCAGAGACCTCAAACTCCTAGTGGCCTCGGCTTAATCTGGTTACCACTTACTCTTTTTTTTTTTTGCTTTTCACCCTCTTGGGGATCTTTAGGGGTTACAAGCATTTCTTCAGGCGAGCTATGCTGGAATCATCAGATTTTGTGAAGGACGATACTCTGAAAATATGTTGTACAGTTGGGGTTGTGGTTTTTGCTATTCAAGGCCCCAGATTGCAATATATTCACATCCCTGAATCAAACTTGGGTCAACAATTTGGGGAAACGCTTGAAGATGTTGAAAATGCAGATGTCACATTTGATGTATCAGGGGAAAAATTTCATGCCCACAGAGTTGTTCTGGAAGCACGTTCCCTTGTATTTAAATCCATGTTTTTTGAGTCCTCTGGGGAGTGGAATGACAAATAAATTAGCATAGAAGGCACAAGGCCAGAGGTGTTTAAGGTGAGCTTTCATTCCTCCTATGATTATGGAATTGTGCTTTCTCTTTATTTTAATTTTGGAAGATTGGGTATTTGCCTTGAGCTTGTAATTTTTTTCCTTAAATTATTGTCTCTTTTCTCATGAATGTGTCTCCTTTGTTCTCTTGAAGGCAATGCAGGCTATGCTACAGTTTATTTACAGAGATACCCTTCCAGATTTAGAGGAACATGCAGATTTAGGAGAGATTTCTGATCCATCCCCTTGCTTTTTGACACCTGAGACAATGATTGAATATTTGCTCACAGCAGTACATCAGTATGGTCTGTGTCACTTAAAATGCTTGTGTGAGTCAAGAATATCACAGGGAATAACTGTGAACACTGTTGCTAAAATTCTTGAACTGGCCCAGCATTACCAGGCTTCTCAACTCAAATCTGCATGCCTTAAATTTGCTGCGACAAACTTGGAAGGTATGCAGTATATTTCAATTAATTATAAACTAAACATAGGATTTAATATTGTTGATAAACATCAATTAGTTGATGCTATTAAAAAATTCATCTTGATTTGTTTCTGCAGAAGTCATGAAGTCAGAGGGGTTCGAATACTTGAAGGAGAATTGTCCATCTCTGCAGCTGGAACTTCTACAAACTATTGCACAATTCAAGGATGATTGAAACATGAAGGGAAAAGCTGGAATGCACCAAGTCAAGATTCAGATGCCTCTGACAGTAACATAGAAGATGTAGTGTCCCTCTTAGCCCTTGATGCCAATATGTGTGGAAAAGTGGTAGAGTTTTTTTTTTGTGTGTGTATCATTACTACAAAGGGGTTCAACCTATTAGCGGCAACCTTTACAAGAAAATTTCATATCTAATATGTTAAAAACCATGTGCATTGTAAAACATTTATTCGACAATTTTCTTTAATGTAAACTCCAACATTATTTACACCCACCAGCATTGCATCATCTTAATGTCCGGAAATGACTTATTATGTGTATAATAGAACACTTATGAAACAACACAAATTCTTTGACTATCACTTTACAGTATTACAGTCTATGAGCATGTGTACAGAAATAACATTAAGAAAGTAAACATGTAGACACCACACCCAGAGACACCAATATAAAAACGTGAGGAGCAAACATGAAAGAGACACCGGAGTACGTGGTTCACCTCATCCCTGAGGCTACGTCCACCAAATCTTGTGTTATATTAATTCATTCAGTGTAGTTTTACAAATTCAAGGCACATCCTTTGCCGAAATTCTCCACTGAGAATTGCCTTCCAATTAATTTTCCATCATTGCAAGTTCCTCCTGGCAAAATCTTTAAGATACTAAAATTATACAAGAGCACAGGTATTTCTTGAGATAAATGCTGGTACATTCTTTGTTGTACCCAAAACTAGTCCGAGGCATGTGCATGCTGCACATGAGAAAAATCTAACATCCACAAGGCAAGTAGTAGACAAATACAGACACATATTCCTAAACCATTTTAACTTGCAGAATTAAAAATCAGTGAATGCTTTTGCACTCCGATCATAGAAATAAGGGGATAACTTCATGATCTGCAATGAATAAGCAATCAACAGGAAATTGTGTACATATATGCATAAAACATAATTAAAATCAATTAAAGCTTTCGCCATTCGATCACAGAAATAAGGGGGTTGACTTCCCGATCTGTAACAAATAAGCAATCGGCAGGAAACTATGTACATGTATTCATAAATCAGAATTAAAAACAAACTGGAGCCAAACAGAGATCTAATAAGAAAATATTATCCAAAGTACGACCTACATCTTGTAGATGCCACAGGTTTCTGGTCTAGATAATATCGGCCGTGGTTGTAAAAAAAATCAAAGGCTGAACCAGGAAACTACCTTTATTCAGTAGAACCAATCAATTTACCAGCATGATAAATCTTCCACGCCACAGGCCACTATGGCCTAGCACCTATGAAAAATTATTGTCCATGCTTGAACACGCAAAACTAGTAGATCCGAATGGTAAAAAGAGCATAATAACAAGGATATTAATCGCCTGTAAAAACCCAATCAGATAGAGTCTGGAAGGCACATTGTGCTCCATACCTAAAAGTCCATCGTATAAGATCCTACCAATAATTAAAATGTAGAAACTACTTCATTTTATTTAATACAAGTAACTGCAATGACAAATTGCTTTATCCTAATCATTCAGATCTCCGGTAACCAAACGCCCACATCAAACAAAAGAATACTAAACCCAGAATTAAAACAGACAACGACCATAGGGTGATCTCAACAACATTTTTCTACGAGGCATTTTTTTTTAGTCACAAATACCTTTGGGAAATCACCATCATATACCTTGAACCGGATTAACCAAACCCGCCATCGCCTGAATGTCGTAGGGCACACGTATTGGCCAAAATTCTGAAACTTTCAACAGCTACACCAACCTGTTGAATGGGAAAAATTTCCTATCCTTAAATCCGAAGGCACTTCTATACCCTACCTTCTACGGAATGCGGTAGCCTACACCCTACCGGTCATGCAATATCTTTGGGCCATTGAAAACGTAGCAAGGAAAAGCTTACGTTGGCAACATTTCCAGATACAAAATTAGCCCCCTCGCAACCATGTCTTGGGTTTTAATAAATAAAATCAAAGTATAACCTAAAACATTTCGCATGGTCTAAATCCACGCGAATATTTGAACAATACATGTCTGTTAGTTTTACCATGATCATTGATAGAGTGTAGACGCACGCCTTGGGTTTATAACTGGTGCTACAGAGTCTAGGTCCATAATAATTTCATACAAACAATGGAGTAATAAAGGTCGTTTAACAAATACCAATGCATTTAGTTCCACAAAGGAAAAGGTGCGATTAGTCTAGTTTGTAAACCCAATTTATAAAGCATTCCAAATTGTAATCCAAAAGATGTAGACATTTTTCAAACAAGATCTAGTAGGGTTATTCATATGCCCACAATGGTATTATCATATTTAAACCGTAGACCACGAATTTGAATGCCCATGTTTTCTTCAAAAGTCAAATTCAACATAGGTCTTACAAGATCTAAATAGCGCAGGAAAATATTAGAATCCAAAACAAATATCATTTTTCCAGATCTCCTCAGCTAACGACTCCAAAGGGGTATTAATAACACATGGTAGTCCAAATCAAAATAAAAGAAAACTCAAATAACACCTCATTTGTTAGCACATACAGGGAACACTTGAGTCTGCTACCAAGAGTGAGTTGAGTCTCGCTAGGTGTGTAATTTCCCTCCCCAGGAAAAATAATGAACGGCCAGGATAAGAGGGCGTATCAGCCTCCTCCGGCACTCCTCGCAGTGAGAGATTTATTCTCCCCAAAACCCTAGCGTTACCAAGATTTAAGCTTACAAATTCTGCTAATGCCCCATAATGGGCATCAATAAGGCAGAGCAGAACCCTCCATAATTACTGTCTCTTTGAGCGTTAATGTCAGTCTAGGTGAGAAATTAATGCCTCCATACTCAGCTACCCATAATGCCCCCAAAACACATCCTAGAACAGGCGCACTTTCCAGCAGGTTGGGAATCCCTTGAATATGCACCCCTCACGGCCAGGTAATCAACTATGAGAATTTATATTGCTTTTAAAAACTTTCAAAGAATCAGCTTATTTTGACTCCAAGTCATGATAAAAGAATTCAATACACACTGCAAATTTTCATGTGTACTGGTATGTTGTGCCTTGAAATGGCAAACTTCCATAACTATGCTATCTTTAATCTCCTTTTCAATGCCTTAAAATTGGTGAATAATCAAAATGCAAATATCATTTCTGAAAGCGTAAAAAGCTCATTGCTCAACTAAATAAAATTGATATTCACTTCCCGTAAGAATCCTTCAATGATGTTTTCCAGATAATGTAGATTCTTAACCTCGATTTGCTTGATATCACTGATAATCTAATCAACTAACATAAGAAATTGCTCTCCAAATTCTTTATCAAAGTAGCAGCAACAGTAAACTAAGACAGCATCGCCTAGATCCAAGCTAGTTAGGTTTAAATGTCTGATTAGTCAAGATGGTTGTCACGATTAACTTTGTAAACAGCTAGACTCGATATGACATACGCCTACAAGAAACAGGGAACACAAAACAAGTTGGCAGATTAGAGGCCTACAAGTAGAGATGATGATATACTTGGAAATTCAGGTAGATTTTGGGATATATATATATATATTGACTTACGACAGCAATAATAATTAATAATTAATAAACCAAACCTTCAAATTAGGAAAAAGGCTTGCTATATAATGCTGCATGGAAATATGTACCATTATACGTTCTACATATAATTCAAACATATATCTCCAACATGTATGTAATGTTCTCCACTATTACATAATAATGGTCTACATATAATACACATAAGTACGGGGTTTGTTTCACGATGTAATGCTCCATGCTTGCATGCATATTCTACATATATAAGATATATCTCAAATATATATATCCCCAATATATATGTATATATTATTCTTTATTAATATATATAATGTTTCCACATATAATACATATATGTATGGAGTTTGTATCACCATTGTAGTACTCCATGGTTATATGTAGAATTATATTATATAATGTTTTCCACGAATAAATATATATATATTGTTATATGCCTCAAGTACTATTGATCAACCTGCGGTGGGATTAATCTTCTTGTGGCAAGGGTTTTCTATTTCCTCATAGACGCATTTATGCTTCATTTTCTATATTTACGAGTTGTAGTAACTCTTAGGTCTTCATGGTGGGAAGGGGATCTTACATCCTTTCCCCCTAAAATGAACACCGTCCTTGGTGTTACTTGTTTTTCATCCTTGACCTTATTGGCCTTCTTTGCTTATGTTCACACTCTGGTGAGCGAAAAATCCAATCTTGCTTTCAACCTCTCTTTCGCAAGACCTACGAAGACTATCGTCAGATCTTACATACTTTAACATTTATAAGAATGAGGACTGCATTATGTTCCCAACTTGAACACTACTTTAGATCTGCATCCTATTAACATCAATGTATCATCAAAATTCAGCATAATTTAGTTTCATCATACTTTCACATTTACGTATTAAGACATGTCGCCATTTAGTGACTCGGAAAACTGCTATTTGAACTTTCCTTTCTCATTATCCTTTGAACTCTCCCTGGAGTTAAATTTTTGGGTGGAATTACATTTATTCCTGATGTTACTCTCCCTTTTGACCACCAGTCAAAATTTTTCTCCTCGGCGACATCAGACAGCGTCCTGTCTTCCAGATGTCCAGTTTTTGCCTAGGTCTTTTCTTAGCACACCATGGGCCTAACACCAATGTGCTCACACAGCAATCGCTTGCCTAACACCATTGTGCTCTTGTGGCATACATGTCTAACACCGATGTGCTCACGCGGCAATCACTTGCCTAACACCATGGTCCTCCTGCAACATGCAAAATTTTTCTTTAGTATAGATTTCACTTTACCAATCATAATGCACACCTCTTGGTGCTTTGCATGACTTTTGTCGTCATTGTCCCGACTTGTGAGTCAGCTATATGGTTATTCAAAGCATCATAAGTTGCAGTGTCTTAATCATCACTTATGAATGATATAACCTTGTGAATTATCTAGGAATTAATCCTTACACATTTTTTTTTTGCGCAAGCTGAGCGCAACTTATTTATGTGGGCATATTTTTTTTTATATATCGTAGTGCACGCTGATTGTAGCACTCGTCATCATCATGGTGAAACCTGCAATGTTAGTATAAACCACATAATCCACAGTTGAATCCTTGGTTCATAAAATCTTGAAATTCGACATTCAACATTCCTTAACCTTATTATTTAAGGCAGCGGATACTTTTCTACCAGTCAATCTGACTCTTAGTGTTCTTGGCATAACCTGCAATGTCAGTGTAAAAGTTATGTAGCATTCATCAACTCAAATAACTTTAGACGTCTTTACCCATCTGTTGTTTTGATAATTACAGTGAAGAGGCATCCCATATTTACACTACATTTATTTGTGGCAAACTAGGGACATATGTATTCTGATAACACCAGTAATTCTAAGTGGGCTACTTGCCACCATTTCACACCTTAACCACTTATGTTAGGTTTGATGATGTTCTTGTTCATCCAATACAAGTCTCTATATTTAGTGCAATATAACGAGAAGCATTATCTTTTTAGCACAAGATACTTTACCGTTTCACTTTGGCTATACTCTAGCCAAATTTCATAGGTAATCTAATTTAATTTACGTTCGATTATTCAGTTGTGGTCCAACTAGGACTTCCACAATTCACCATCTGCAAAAATCCCAATGCTCTGTGAGTTACCATAACATACATGAAATGTCATTTCAAACATAAAATATCATAATATCTACTTGACATATTCTTTCTTCCAGAGCTGAGGAAGCTCCTCCTCAAACACAACTTTCATATCTCTAGGCGTACTTGATGTTCCATGCCTACTCGCTCAATACCATATTCATGTGGCAGCTTGAAATTCCCCATGCTCCATAGCTTATCATCAAGGTATTTCTACCTAAGTCCTCTAGACCTGAGTGACTTACATTATACATTCGACATAACTTGAGGCTTATATAGATCATCTCAAAACATTCTATAATTAGCTACTATACTAGAATTTTCCAAAACTTTTTATAAAGAATGTTCTTAACATAACAAATTATCGAAGCTATGAAATTTCAATATAACTAATTCAAATGTTACCGTCCTGGTAACCTTTCCATAATAAGCAGGGAATCATACAAACTCCAGCTGTCATCATTTCTACTAAGGATTTCATCTTTGCCTCTTGTCCTCATGTGAGGCTGCCTTATGTAACCATGCGCACTTGCATTATCTGCTCACCAATTCTTGCCCAAAATAAGTCAAATTCCATGATAACATGTTCCTATTGACTGGGACAAAATATATTTGTGTATCATAACAAGGCTTTACTTTCT
The DNA here is from genome assembly GCA_001517045.1 of Pseudotsuga menziesii. Lineage (NCBI taxonomy): Eukaryota > Viridiplantae > Streptophyta > Pinopsida > Pinales > Pinaceae > Pseudotsuga > Pseudotsuga menziesii. The sequence goes on from LPNX010298347.1 coordinate 117,442, forward strand.
CTTCAATATCTTTTGATGTGTTAATATTATGCACTTAATTCTTGCTAAACAAAATTTCAACTTGTACTTCACTTCATCAATACTTATGTAGAACACATACATATATCTTGCTTTAGACAACCTAATAGTATCTTCATTTTCTCACTCCCCAATTAGACAAATAACCCTCGTGTTTTAGTGCATGCAACTATCTTTTTTCATTACACATAATTCTCCGAAAACCTGTGCAGAGAGTTGAGCAATATTTCTTTTATAGCGTGCATAATATCACATAGTATAATTCACAACATACCTGCATGTTGATGAGTCCATCAGGTCCGAGTGTTTTAACTTTGCTCTGATACCATATGTAGTGTCCCTCTTATCCCTTGATGCCAATATGTACGGAAAAGTGATAGAGCTTTTTTTTGTGTGTATAATTACTACAAAGGGGTTCAACCTATTAGTGGCAACCTTTACAAGAAAATTTCATATCTAATATGTTAAAAACCATGTGCATTGTAAAACATTTATTCGACAATTTTCTTTAATGTAAACTCTAGAATTATTTACACCCACCAGCATTGCATCATCTTAATGTACGGAAATGACTTATTATGCGTATAATAGAACATTTATGAAACAACAACAATTCTTTGACTATCACTTTATAGTATTACAGTCTATGAGCATGCGTACAGAAATAACATTAGGAAATTAAACATGTAGACACCACACCCAGAGACACCAATATAAAAATGTGAGGCGCAAACATGAAAGAGACACCGGAGTACGTGGTTCACCTCATCCCCGAGGCTACGTCCACCAAAGATTGTGTTATATTAATTCATTCAGTGTAGTTTTACAAATTCATGGCACATCCTTTGCCTAAATTCTCCACTGAGAATTGCCTTCCAATTACTTTTCCATCATTGCAGGTTCCTCCTGGCAAAATCTTTAAGATATCAAAATTATACAAGAGAACAGATATTTCTTGAGATAAATGCTGGTACATTCTTTGTTGTACCCAAAACTAGTCTGAGGCATGTGCATGCTACACATGAGAAAAATCTAACATCCACAAGGCAAGTAGTAGACAAATACATACACATATTCCTAAACCATTTTAACTTGTAGAATTAAAAATCAGTGAATGCTTTCGCACTCTGATCACAGAAATAAGGGGATAACTTCCTGATCTGCAACGAATAAGAAATCAGCAGGCAACTGTGTACATATATTCATAAACCAGAATTAAAATCAATTAAAGCTTTCACCATTTGATCACAGAAATAAGGGGGTTGACTTCCCGATCTGCAACAAATAAGCAATCGGCAGGAAACTATGTACATGTATTCATAAATCAGAATTAAAAACAAACTGGAGACAAACAAAGATCTAATAAGAAAATCTTATCCAAAGTACGACCTACATCTTGTAGATGCCACAGGTTTCTGGTCTAGATAATACTGGCCGTGGTTGTAAAAAAAATCAAAGGCTGAACCAGGAAACTACCTTTATTCAGTAGAACCAATTGATTTACCAGCATGATAAATCTTCCATGCCATAGGCCACTATGGCCTAGAACCTATGAAAAATTACTGTCCATGCTTGAACACGCAAAACTAGCAGATTTGAATGGTAAAAAGAGCATAATAACAAGGATATTAATCGCCTGTAAAAACCCAATCAGCTAGAGTCTCGAAGGCACATTGTGCTCCATACCTAAAAGTCCATCGTATAAGATCCTACCAATAATTAACATGCAGAAACTACTTCATTTTATTTAATACAAGTATCTGCAATGACAAATTGCTTTATCCTAATCATTCGGATCTTCGGTAACCAAACGCCTACATCAAACAAAAGAATACTAAACTCAGAATTAAAATAGACAGCGACCATAGGGCGATCTGAACAGCATTTTTCTACGAGGTGTTTTTTTTGAGTCACGCATATCTTTGGGAAATCACCATCATATCCCTTGAACCGGATTAACCAAACCCGCCATCGTTCTGAATGTCGTAAGGCACATGTATTGGCCAAAATTCTGAAACTTTCAATAGCTACACCAACCTGTTGAATGGGANATATACCTTGAACCGGATTAACCAAACCCGCCATCGTTCTGAATGTCGTAAGGCACATGTATTGGCCAAAATTCTGAAACTTTCAATAGCTACACCAACCTGTTGAATGGGAAAAATTTCCTATCCTTAAATCGGAAGGCACTTCTATACCCTACCTTCTATGGAACGCGGTAGCCTACACCCTACCGGTCATGCAATATCTTTGGGCCATTGAAAACGTAGCAAGGAAAAGCTTACGCTGGCAACATTTCCAGATACCAAATTAGCCCCCTCGCAACCATTTCTTGGGTTTTAATAAATAAAATCAAAGTATAACCTGAAACATTTCGCATGGTCTAAATCCACGCGAGTATTTGAACAATACATGTCTGTTAGTTTTACCAGGATCATTGATAGAGTGTAGACGCAAGCCTTGGGTTTATAACTGGTGCTACAGAGTTTAGGTCCATAATAATTTCATACAAACAATGGAGGAATACAGGCCGTTTAACAAATACCAACGCATTTAGTTCCACAAAGGAAAAGGCGCAGTTAGTCTAGTTCATAAACCCAATTTATAAAGCATTCCAAATTGTAATGCAAAAGATGCAGACATTTTTCAAACAAGATCTAGTAGGGTTCTTCATATGCCCACAATGGTATTATCATATTTAAACCGTAGACCACGAATTTGAATGCCCATGTTTTCTTCAAAAATCAAATTCAACATAGGTCTTACAAGATCTAAATAGCGTAGGAAAATATTAGAATCCAAAACAAATAGCATTTTTCCAGATCTACTCAGCTAACGACTCCAAAGGGGTATTAATAACACATGGTAGTCCAAATCAAAATAAAAGAAAACTCAAACAGCACCACATTTGTTAGCACATACCGGGAACGCTTGAGTCTGCTACCAAGAGTGAGTCGAGTCTCGCTGGGTGTGTAATTGCCCTCCCCAGGAAAAATAATGAACGGCCAGGATAAGAGGGTGTATCAGCCTCCTCCGGCACTCCTTGCAGTGAGAGATTTATTCTCCCCAAAACCCTAGCGTTACCAAGATTTAAGCTTACAAATTCTGCTAATGCCCCATAATGGGAATCAATAAGGTGGAGCAGAACCCTCCATAATTACTGCCTCTTTGACCGTTAATGTCAGTCTAGGTGAGAAATTAATGCCTCCATACTCAGCTACCCATAATTCCCCCAAAACGCATCCTAGAATAGGCACACTTTCCAGCAGGTTGGGAATCCCTTGAATACGCACCCCTCACGGCCAGATAATCAACTGTGAGAATTTATGCTTTTAAAAACTTTCAAAGAATCAGCTTATTTTGATCTCCAAGTCATGATAAAAGAATTCAATACACACTGCAAATTTTCCTGTGTACTGGTATGTTGTGCCTTGAAATGGCAAACTTTCATAACTATGCTAGCTTTAATCTCCTTTTCAACACCTTAAGATTGGAGAATTATCAAAATGCAAATATCATTTTTGGAAGCGTAAAAAGCTCATTCCTCGACTAAATAAAATTGATATTCACATCCCGTAAGAATCCTTCAATGATGTTTTCCAGATAATGCAGATTCTTAACCTCGATTTGCTTGATATCACTGATAATCTAATCAACTAACATAAGAAATTGCTCTCCAAATTCTTTGTCAAAGTAGCAGCAACAGTAAACTAAGACAACATCGCCTAGATCCAAGATAGTTAGGTTTAAACATCCGATTAGTCAGGATGGTTGTCACGATTAACTTTGTAAACAGCTAGACTCGATATGGCATACTCCCACCAGAAATAGGGAACACAAAACAAGTTGGCAGAGTAGAGGCCTACAAGTAGAGATGATGATATACTAGGAAATTCAGGTAGATTCTAGGATATATATATATATATATATATATATATATTTTGACTTACGACAGGAATAATAATTAATAACTAATATACCAAACCTTCAAATTAGGAAAAGGGCTTGCTATATAATGCTACATGGAAATATGTACCATTATACATTCTGCATATAATTCAAACATATATCTCCAACATGTATGGAATGTTCTCCACTATTACATAATAATGGTCTACATATAATACACATAAGTATGAGGTTTGTTTCACGATGTAATGCTCCATGCTTGGATGCATATTATACATATATAAGATATATCTCAAATATATGTATCCCCAATATATATGTATATATTATTCTTTATTAATATATATAATGTTTCCACATATAATACATATATGTATGGAGTTTGTCTCACCATTGTAGTACTTTATGGTTATATGTAGAATTATATTATATAATGTTTTCCACGAATAAATATATATATATTGTTATATGCCTCAAGTACTCTTGATCAACCTACGGTGGGAGAAATCTCCTTGTGGCGAGGGTTTTCTATTTCCTCATAGACGCATTTATGCTTCATTTTCTATATTTATGAGTTGTAGTAACTCTTAGGTCTTCATGGTGGGAAGGGGATCTTACAGAAGAGCAAGACCAAACTTAGGGATACCAATCTACACAGAAATATGATAATTCTGATTAACTAAAGGGCACTATTTTTTAGATATTTCTGGCTTTGGTGATACATTAACCGAGATTCTCCTGAAGCAGAAATGAAAGATATTTTTCACTCTGGAGATCATTTGAGGTGATGAGTTTGTAAGATGCATCCCAACTTCTGCTAATAACTGTGGAGCAACCATCATGTTTTTTTTTTAAATATCTTTGTGGAATTTCAAAATTGATATATAATTTCATTGTACTATGAGAGATGCACAGTTTCTTTCTAAATACACATGGATATCGAAGCCACAAGAAGGGTGGCCATTATGACTGTCTATTACAAAAGGATCTATTGCTTATTTGATATCCAATAAAATTCGACCTCTTGTCAAATTGTCAAGGGCTCTATCTTCATTGGTTGGACATGAAATGCGGGACACAATGAGGATGCAGTCTTGCATCATATTCCTTGGACGCAATAGAAATAAGCAGAATGAGAATAGATAGGAAATAGTCCATGCAATGCTTATGAATGTTCAAGGATTGACACGAGAAAATGTTGCAAGCCATCTACAGGTATAGTTGAGTTTCTACCATATTTTTACATACCTAAAATTGAATCACCTTTTGTGCTTAGATTTTGGATGCTAATTTTAGATATGTTGTATTATTTGTCTTTTAATGATTCTATTATTTCTGTAGGTCTAATTGATTTGTAATCTAAATATGTGTATAGCTTTGATTAAACAGAAGAGTCATACTTTTTTACTTACATATTTGTCTGAATTGATTAAAATTAAAGCCTTTTTTGATGGTGTGCTTTTTCTTTTTTGAATAATCTGTAGAAGTATAGACTATACTTGAAAAGGCTCAGCGGTGTGGCAAGTCAACAGGGTAGCATGGGTAATGCATTTGGAGGAGGCAAAGAATCTTCATTTGGTTCTCTTTGCCAAGTAGATGGAATTGGTGATTTGCAAGTTCTTGCTCAATCTGGTCACTTGTTTGCTCGTGCTCTTGAATCATTGCAAGCAGGAGTTCTGGGTAGATTAAATGGTTTAGTAGGCTTGGGTTTACCAGGTCTTAATTCCTCTGGAATGCTCCAATTTGCCTCTCTTCCAGGCCTAGGCTGTAATAACAGCATTGGAAGAGCACAAGGAATTGCACCTATTAACAATCTAATGAATGCATTTCCTTGTTTATCAACTGTACTTGAACTAGATCAGTTACAGAAAAAACAACAAATTGCTAGACTTGGAGATATAGGTGCTCCTGTGGATGATCCTGCAGGATTTCACACGATGCAGTGGCAGTTGACAACTACAAATAGTTCCCCTATTGGCCTGGGTGGAGGTAGCAGTGGCAACATCTCAGTGCATTCAACAAATAATGCTTTGGTGTTGCAATTGATGCAACAGCAGAAGCAGAAGCATGGAAGGGGTTTGACCACCTTAACCACTGAAAGAACTATTAGTCAAAGATCGGGGGCAAGTGATATTAACATGGTAATGTCTTCTCAACTACCTAATACGAATGGAAATAGTGGAAACTGGGGTAATGGTGCCACAGTGTCAATTTTACCAACAAATGCACGTTCAGTGGGTGGCCCTCTAAGTAGTACAGGTTCTGGTGTGCAGAATTTAAGGGAAAGCCTTTTAAGTGCCTCAAATGTTGATTGTATGTCAATGCACATTTCTGTTCCTCCAGTTACTTCTCTTGTAGGGCCTAGCTCTCATAATCTTATCCCAAGAAATGATCTCTCTCTGTCCTCTATTAGTGCAATGAACAATAGAACTGGGAACATAAGCGAAGTTGTGCCATCTGAAAATAGAAGACCTAATCTTCCAATTCTTGGTAATATGAATACTGGTCTTAGACAAGGTATGAATCAGATTATAAAGAAAGACTGGCAAAATCATAATCAAGATTTTGGAACCATTTCAAATCCTCTATTAAATACTCAGTTGAGCCAGGCATCTCTTCTTAATCAGGAAATGGTGGGAACATATACTACTCAATCTCAGGGGCAGAACACTGGATTTTGTGATCAAAAGATGAATTTGGATTTCAAACCACCAGTGAACTCAGTTGTTCTAAGGATTGGTGGACGGTGTGAAAGTGAGCAATCCACTGCAGACAGTCAAATGAAGTTGAGGGAATATTATCCAAAAGATCATGTAAAGATGGAGAATGGCTTTCTCTCTGAAAATTGCAATTCTGGAGATGAACTTATGAACATTATCTTTAGACAAGTAAGTGTGTTTTTACGAAGCCCTTCTGAGATACAATATAACATTCTAAGCTAGGTCTCTTAATTGTGCTTTTTCTTTATGGTTATTTATGAGCATATACTAATACATTTTGAAAAAATAGGTTTCAACTTACATGGCTTGCAGTCATAGCAGTCTGTTATTCTTTTTTTGGGCATTGATTGAGCTTGTGTTTGTTCTCTTTGGCAAATTTGACTTGTATTTTTTTCCTTAATCTAGTTTTCTTATGTGGATTATTTCCTAGATCTCTGTTTCTGTGAAGCGGCTTGTATTGATACAATCTATGTTTGTTATATATGTTTAACATGCCAGTATTTTATTGTGTATTAAGAAAGTCACTTCAGTCAATTACTGTGAAGCACAGATAGCTGTCCTTATTTGTTCTTTTCCTTCCATGACCGTTGCATGCTTTCTCTCTTTCCTTTCTCATGTCATAACGTTGCATGTGGCAAGGTGGGTTTGGACTAGTGGTTAGGCGGTTGGTACTCACAAATTTAATATGTTGGAATTCAATATTATACATCTCAATGTCCCTGTAACTATAGCTGACTATATACTGTAACATAAACAATTTCATTTGCACTATTAACAAAACCCTAGATTTTGATTGAAGGCAAAATTTAATCTAATTTACTTTGTATGAAACTACCCATTTTCTACCTAAGAAAATTCTATACACAGAATATACATTAGAAATATAATTATTAATGCTGGTGTTGATGCTAAACACAGCGGCAGCAAAGGGATTATTTTTTTAAGTTGTTAAATCACCCTAAATATTACTTATTGATGCTTCTTTTTCTAAAATTCCAGCTATATCTTCCCTTTCCATGCACAAAATCTTTGCATCTTTGAGGTATGAATTTATATAGAATGTCTTGTTTTATTGCCAATGTTTTGGGTGAAACCATCTAGAATCATCGAACCCTCAACCCCGTGACATCATTGCAGTTTTATGATTATTTAGGCTGTTGCCATCAAAGATGGTAGTCATGTCCAATTTTCTTTTCTAGGGTGGAAATTTCTTGAATAGGCAGGTCTTGTTACACTCAATTTATTTTTATCCATGCATTTTCATGGTTATTGAGGCTGCTGTTCATCTTTAATGGAAAGCGTGCCCAGTTTTCCTTTTTGGGTCAAAATGTCCAGAATTGTCAACTCCTGTGAAATTTGATTTGTTTATCTATCTGTGGAATGTTATGGTTATTGAGGTTGTTATTCAGTGATGTATGATTTTCATTTTTGGGAAAAAATGTCTAGAATGTCAACTCTTGTGACATTTGACTTTTTTCCATCCATGCAATTTTATGTTTATGGAGACTCATTAATCTTCGATGTCAGCTTTTTTGTCCAATTTTCTTTTGTGATTGGCTAAGTGTATTTGTCATGGTTTCTACAGCAGCACGAAGGGATCAGTTTCATAGATTGTAATGTGGGATGTGATGGTTATCCTCTGGAAAGCTGCATGTGAAATGGGTTTGTGTTGGGTGGCAAAGAGGTATGTGCTATCTGAAGCATCTCAGATATGGTGTATAATTAAGGTTCTTCAGTTTGTCTCCAATCACTTGTAATCATTGCAGTAGATCCATTCAAAGATGACTTGTTAACCTTCAACCCCTTCATTACTTCTTGCGGAATTTGTACAACTTACAGTTGCTTGCATATGGTTATTTTCTTGATGTGCATTGAGCCAGAATTTCCATATTTTTCTACATGGCTCAGGTTTTCCAACACTAGCAGACAAGAAACAAGACGAATGATTAGTTGCAGGAGACCAATTGCAGAGTTTGTAGATGATTAGGAACACTCAGAATTGGTCCGGAAAACTAGAGATCATATGGAATCTAACCAAGTTGACTACTGTTTCAATAAATTAAAAGCTAAACACTCTTTCGTTGCTATCCAAATATGTCCAGTATGAACCTTTATTGTTTAGATAGTCAATCCATGCTCTTTCAATATAAAACAGTTTTGTTATCTTCCAAAAATTGTAGCCTATTTCGGAATGGAATGGGAGGAGTCCCTTTTTAGTTGCCTCATATATTGTATGTGACATTTGCAGATTATGAATACTATATAATTATGGTGCAATTAATTTAAATAAGCCAAACAACTGAATAATTTCCTCTACTGTTAAGGGTGGTGAAACATGTATGGTTTGCAGTTCTCCATCTCCTTTAACTACAGTGTCGTGTGATGATTGAGATTCTGAAGCTTACCATCTACATTCCCCCTTCTTTTGGTTTAGTACCTCAAATATTTTTTTAGGTGACAAGAATAGTATATTTATACTAGAAAGTCAAAAGGCTGCAGAGTTTACAAAGCTAAATTTTGGACAGACCTGAGATTGCCTTCCATTTCTGTGATGTAGCCTTACCATCTACAATCCCCCTTCTTGTGGTTTAGTACCTTAAATATTGTTTTAGGTGAAAAGAATAGTATATTTTTACTAGAAATCCAAAAGGCTGCAGAGTTTACAAAGCTAAATTTTGGACAGACGTGAGACTGCCTACCATTTCTGTGATGTAGCCTTACTAACCCTGAAATAAACTGGAATTAGGCCTACCCACATAATCTACTGCCCCTATATAGGTTATTTACTAAGAATTACAGATTGTGTAATAGTTACAAACCCCAATCTGGATTCTGGATCCCTCAAACCGCTCATTAATACCTCTGCTTAAATATAGTAACAAAGATATCCTGTAAAAGGTATACTGGAAAAGGTAGAGGAGCAAGATATCATGTAAAAGGTATATGTATCAGCATATATGTATCATGTAAAAGGTATACGTATCAGGATGTTTCAGATGCCTTTGTGTGTCTAATATAAACTCTTGAATTTTCTTGATTCCATTGATTTCTATTCTCTGTTCTTGGAGATTTTGAAACATCTGAAGTTAAAGATGTTGAATTCTCTGTTATTGTAGACTTTGAATCCTTTTCTGATGTAGACTTTGAATGTTTTTCTGATGCATATTTTGAATATTTTGTTGCTATATGTTTTGAAACTTTTGTTGTTGTAGACTCTGAATCCTTTGTTGTGATAGGAAACCAATCAGCAATAACAGCTACCATTATTATGTTTCTTGTACAACCGGTGCCATTAAAGATCAACTGAAAAATAATGGCTAATTCCTTGGGTTTATGTTTGGAGTGGCTATGGCCAAATGTTGTGAGAAAATCTCCATCAGTATTTGTTTTACTTAAGATTGCTTAATTTGGTCCATCTGGTTGATCTTGTTTTGAGTTGTTTCCTCGAAATTGAGGAACTATATTGGGGGAAACCATGTAGAGAGATGGACTTTTTGTTTCTGTATATTGATCCAAACTGGATCTTCTTTGCAGATCTATTGCTAACTTTTGTGCCTTATTTATCTTTTTTGTAAAATGATGTGTTTGTTTCTCTAAAGTTTTAAAGTTTTAAAATCACATTATAGATTGCACCAGTCTGTCCTGTGATAAATTATGTTTTATAAGTATTGATGAGGTTAAGGCTGAACATGATCCCCGTCTTTAGAGAGCTACGATTGCATTTGATTATTACATTTGAATTGTTTTGACCTTGTTTCAATGTGTATCTGTTAGCCGCCAGAGCAAGTTGAGATCGAATATGTAATAGAAAAGGCAAAGCTGGAAGATGATATGCTTGAAAACTTCAGAAGCGTGTTTGAAAAGTTTGCATTCAGAGATGCAATGGCAATTGCAAAGGAGGTGTGGCTTATGTAGTTTAGTTGTCTATAGCCTTTTCCACTATGTCTTATAACCCTTTTGCATTTTAGTTGAAAAAGTAAGAGCTGGAGGAACAATATTGATATTATAAGTTGTTCCTTTGCAGGATGAAGAAAAGAAGGATGCAACTTTGAGTTTGGCAGCAAAGAAAAAAGCAGACTCTGATTCAGATGAGGAGGATGGACAAGAGCAGTAGAATAAAGAAAAAGGGGTTTCAAATAAAAAGAAGAAGGTTCTGTATTTGTTTATTCCACATTCACTACTCTGGTAGTGTTCTCCGCTTCGATTTCATAGTTCTCAAGGGTGTTGATTTCTGTGTTACTTGACCTGCAGCTTCAACAGAGAATGAATATTGCAGAACTTAAGCAGCTTTGTTCTAGGATGGATGTTGTTGAGGTGTGTTATAACTATTTTCTCAGCTTACTTGGATGCTTATCATTCCATTTACATATTTATATAGGTTCCACTATTTTTTCCATAAATTTCTTTTGTAATTTTGAGATACCTTTGCTTCAGTGTTCATCTATAGCTTTCCTGAGTGTGATTTCTATCATTTGTGTCTTCTTTACATCTTTTATAAATTTTTAAGTATTTTCTATGATACGAAGAGTCGAAGACATTGCACTTGCATGCATACATTAATGCCATGCTTATATGTTGCCAATTGGCAAAGTTTTGATACTACCCTCTAGGAAAAAATAATTTGAACATCAATGCATACTATAATACTATGTTAATATGCCAGTTGAATTTTGATACCATTGACTAACCAAATTGCCATTTTTTTCCATGAAAAAATCTCTATATTTGATATTTGTAATATATCTAGGGAGTATAATATGGGGTGCCTAGGGAGGTACCCAATGGGATAATGCTATCTATTATGGCCATATTTATTTAATAAGGACCATGTAGTGTGAAATAAACAAATGTAATAGTGTTTACTACAAGGTTCTACCTAGTAGATTGTTACTTCTCTAGAAAGTATCTAGAAGATTCCGACTTCCACCTATTATAAACTTAGAAAGATCCTTCTCTAGAAAGTGCCCAAAAGGTTGTATAGAAACTATATAAAGAATAAGCAATGGAATGAGATGTCTTGTGAGGTTATTGGATGTAATACTTGTAGCAAACATAGCTTATGGAGTGATTCCTTCCATAAGGAGTAGTTAATGGTGTTACCCTACCTTTAGGATTTTTTTCCATATTCTTGTGTTTATTCTCTTGTGGATGTATTTGTGTTGATTTCTGAAGTTTAAGGGCTTATCTATTTTGTGATTAAATATTTTTTTTTATTTTTCCCAGAAAAAGAAACTTTATATTTTCAGCAGAAGATATACATTGTGAGGACCTGATCAGGTCTGTTCATAAGATCTGTCCAAGAAAGGATCTCGAGACTGATTTGAAGGTCAATTTAAGACAAGAAAAAACATGACAATATCATAGCCATAGAGGTCTAAAGCTCTAGAATTGAAACTCCATGGCCACTGTCTCGTGGCCATCCACTAATTCATGGATATCAAAGCTGCCTCGGTGGTACTGCAGAGCTTCCTTGGATAATTGGTTAGCCTTCATATTCAGTTCCATGTAGATGTGTTTGCATGAGAACCATTCCAGTGAACTCATTTACTTTTTGATGTTCTTTAAAATGTGCTCTACAGAGGGCATGTGTTGATTTCTGAAGTTTAAGGGCTTTTCTTGTTTGTGATTAAATATTTGTTTTCTTTTTCCTAGAAACAAAAAAATATATTTTCAACACAAAATATACATTGTGAGGACCTGATGAGGTTACTTGCAATGCTCACACTACCTGCAACAGTGAATAAAGGCCATTTGGGACTCGATTTTATTCAGTTATCTCCTTTTGTTTGAAGGGAGGCAATTATTGTTCGTGCTCTGGAACATATAAGTGAATGGATTATATTAGATCGCTGCAAGTACTTCCTCACGCCAAACATCTCTCAAGGAGCAGTATTTTTTTTTTCTCAAATGCCTACATTGCCTAAAAGTGGATATACCTTATGCTCTTCGTGAGGATTATATTTTAGAAACTTGTCAATGCTCTAGTGATCACTCTAAGGGTTGTTTGGTGCATAATGTTGATGATGCCAAGAGTTCAGTATGCATGTTATGTGGATGTGGCTAAAATAACAAAGAAGTGAAGCAGCAAGTAATAAAAGTTGATAAAGTTGGAAATGAGGCCTCAAAAATTGCTATCTTCTGGAAATTATTCTAAAGCAAGAAGGGAATCCTTGTTCAATCATATTGATGAGAACTAGGGTTACCCTCTTGAAGATATGCATGGAGTTACATGAGTGGAAACAAGCTCTCAAGTATTGTCAACCAACAATTCTAGCCTACGAGAGGGCATATCCTTCATATCATCCTATGATGGGATTGCAGTACTATGCTTGAGGAAAACTTGAATGGTTTTTTTAGAACACAATGGAGGTAGCAAAGGCAGGCAAAGGCCATTGGATTAATAAGTACTATGATTATATTTCCTATTTTTCCTTTTGTTATTCTTGCAATCTTCTACATGTACTGGATTGGAGCAGCGTTATATATTTTAAGTTCAGGCGAAATTCGTCATAATGACTCTAATGGGAACTGTTGTGCCTATGATCTCCTTGCCAATAAGGTCAAATGTGAGGATTGCTGTGGTTACAACATTCACTATATCCACAATATTTCTTTGGCCAGCATTTTTCATATTTTTGGAGGTTATTGGATTACCCAGTTTACCATCCTTTGTTGTGTAGGATGACGCTCGGGATGCCATATCCCTTACCAGGGATCAAATCCTGCCACAATCATTTCTCATACTTCATTAGTTTATTAATATTACCCACAACTCTGGCCTTTGCCTAAGGCAACTTGTATTTTTTAGGTAGATCACTCAAGGGAATAAATTAGTCAACCTGTGTAGATATTGCCAATAGGTCCTACTGGCAAATGTTTGATCCTGTTAATTTTCTGCTAGAATCCATTGTTCATGCCAATCAACTATAGTCTGTTTGATTGCCTTTCTTGCAAGTCTTTGATTTATATTGTCCTTGTCTTAATAAACTTAGAGGCGTTCCCCAACAAGTAGTTCATTCCATTCAAATCAGATCAATAAAACCAAAGTTTGAGAAGCATTTTGCAATTCCTCTGAATTAACAGCAGCGTATTTGAATACTGGTTCCCTTAAATTGAACGAGTGTTAGAATTATTATGTCGAAGCTACCTAGGAATGTGGAATTTTCAAGACTTTTTAAGGTGATATTTAACTTCCTAAAACCTAGAAAATGAAACTTTTAAGGTGATATCACCTTACTCTTCATTTTCTTGAGAGTGTAATTTTGGAAGGTGCCATATCTATTTACTATGTGAACCACTTGTCATTAAAGTCATGTATATTTGATATTTGTTAGTTAGACCACTCTTGGGAATAAATTAGTGAACCCATGTAAATATTGCTAATAGGTCATGCTGGCAAATGTTTGATCGTGTTAATTTTATGCTAGAATCCATGGTTCATGCCTTTGAAATGTAGTCTATTTGATTTCCATTCTTACAAGGATTTGATTTATATGGTCCTTGTGCTAATAAAGCTATAGACGTTTTCCAGCAAGAAGTTCATTCTATTCAAATCAGATCAAATGAAACAAAAAATTGAGAAGCATTTTGGAATGCCTTTGAATTAACAGCAACGAATTTGAATATCGGTTCCCTTGAATTGAATGAGGATTAGCATTTTATTGCGAAGCTACCAAGGAATGTTAATATTTCCAAGCCTTATAAATTTGATATTGACCTTCATAAAACTTAGAAATTTCATCAGCCTTGAATATAAGTTGTGGTTTATCTCTTTGTCATTTCCTGTATAGTCTAATTAGGGGTACGTAGCATCTAGATTGTGGGTTTCAGTAGGGGATATGGCCCATGGGTCTTTGTTTTTTATTCTTGTAATTTTTGTAGCCACCGTTTCTATTTACAATATGAGCCACTTGGTATTAAAATATGGTATGTGTGATGCTATCTAGGCTCGATCTATTATTCTAGCTAACAACGGTATTTGTTGTATATATGAATTTGATAAAATGCACGTAAAAGATCATGTATATTCTAGTGAATGCTATGGAATTTGTATTACACTTGGCCTTTTCAATTACATTTTGATTATGTGATATTTGTTAGTTAGACCACTCTTGGGAATAAATTAGTGAACTTATGTAAATATTACTAACGGGTCATGCTAGCAAATGTTTGTTCATGTTAATTTTCTGCTAGAATCCATGGTTCATGCCTTTCTACTGTAGTCAATTTGATTTCCATTCTTATAAGGCTTTTATGTATATGGTGCTTGTGCTGGTAAATCTATAGAATTTTCCCAGCGAGAAGTTCATTCTATTCAAATCAGATCAAATGAAACAAAAAATTGAGAAGCATTTTGGAATTCCTTTGAATTAACAACAACGGATTTTAATATTGGTTGTCTTGAATTGAATGAGGATTATCATTTTATTGCGAAGCTACCAAGGAATGATAATCTTTCCAAGACTTATAAATGTGATATTAACCTTCATAAAACTTAGAAAGTTCATCAGCCTTGAATATAAACTGTGATTTATCTCCTCGTCATTTCCTATATAGTCTAATTAGGGGTAAGTAGCATCTAGATTGCGGGTTTCAGTATGGGATATGGCCCATGGGTCTTTGTTTTTTACTCTTGTAATTTTTGTAGGAACTGTTTCTATTTACAATATGAGCCACTTGGTATTAAAATCTGGTATGTGTGATGCTATCCAGGCTGGAGCTTTGATGCTGGATGACAATGGTATTTAGTGTATAGATGAAGTTGATAAAATGGATGTAAAAGATCAGGTATATTCTAGTGAATGCTATGGAATTTGTATTGCACTTGGACTTTTCAATTGCATTTTGATTAGATTGGCATGCCATTGATCCACACCTCTAACAAGATCTACGCATTTTCTATTAAAGGTTTCAATTCATGAGGCTATGGAGTAACAGATAATAAGCATTACAAAAGCTCGCATTCAAGCAACTGCCAATGCTCATACCTCTATCTTAACAGTTGCAAATCCTAATGGTGGGAATTATGATAAATCAAAGCCGCTAAAGGTAATGTCTGCAGGTCATTTTCAAGCCAAAGCATCATTCAAACTTGATTGAGATTTGCAACATGTTTTTTTGGTCTTTCTCATCATGTTGTTTGGTTTTGCAGTACAATGTGGCACTTTCTCCTGTGATTCTCTCCAGGTTTAACCTGGTTTATGTCATGATAGATGAGCCAGATGATCAGACAAATCAGATGATCAGATATATCACCATATTGTAGATCATATTGTTAGAGTTCACCAAAAGCATGAAGAGGCATTATCTCCATATTTTACTACTGCTCAAATTCATTGTTACATTGCTTATGCAAAAACCCTTAAGCCAAAGGTTGTTTCTTTGTCCCATTTTGAACTGGTCTTCCAATTTCCAAAAGAACTTTTAGCATTCTTTGCCTCTTTTCAGGAACCCTTGACATTGATTTTCACAATTGATTGTTTAATGCCTTGATTGGTAATTATGCTTGAACTGAGTATAG
Source organism: Pseudotsuga menziesii (assembly GCA_001517045.1). Classification (NCBI taxonomy): domain Eukaryota; kingdom Viridiplantae; phylum Streptophyta; class Pinopsida; order Pinales; family Pinaceae; genus Pseudotsuga; species Pseudotsuga menziesii. The sequence continues at coordinate 133,612 of LPNX010298347.1, forward strand.
CTAGGTACTGAAGCCAGAAAGGTTCTAGTTGATGCATATGTATCCTTACGTCGAGGTGATGCTGCACCTGGTAGTCGAGTTGCATACAGAATTATAGTGAGAAAATTGGAAGCTTTGATAAGATTGTCTAAGTCCATTGCTCGTGTGCATTTGGACTCTAAGGTACATAGGACTTCCACATTTTCTGACATTAGCAGATACTATAACATATCTTGTAATGATTGTCTGGGATTGTTGGAATGTTACCAGGTGTAGTCGGCCCATGTTCATATGGTAGCAAGAATAATAATCACATCCATCATCAGGTTTCCTTTTTGCAAGCGTTCTCTCTTTTATCTTTGTTTCAGTTTGATGCAATATTTTGTTAAGTTATGATCTAATATGTGTCCCTGCTATACATCATTGACTCAAATGAGATTGATCTAGCTTATTTTGAAGATGCTGAGGATAATAATATAGATAGAGGTGCTGGGGTCAACGAGAACCAACCTACAGAAGAAGATGACCATCAACCTTCAGGTAAGTGCATGGAATACATTATGTTAGAAATTGGTTTTTACATGTTAGATGGGCTGCAGCATTGTTATGCCCATGGCTTTGTATTTACAACTTTGTTGTTTAGGGGATGGGATAGCAGCAGCAGAAGGAAAATATGGTGATCAACCAAAGAAGAAAATGACAGTTACATATGAGCATTTCCAAAAATTTACTCGTGCACTTGTCATGCGGCTTAGAAAACATGAAGAATCAAATAAAGATAGTATTGTGATAATTTACATGTTCTATCCATGTTACTGTATCTGTTAGCAACTTGGCACACCATCTGGAATTTTTATAACTTTGAAAGCGATTTGATAAATCACTCACTATTTTGCTGAAGATAATCATATCGAGAAACTCACAATGCTATTGTAACCTTCCATTGTGTTGACTGATGGGTCATTTAGTACCTGATGTTACAAATAGATTCATTTATTTATTATTTGGTTTCGGTAGAGGCTGGTTTGGATGGTTTGAAACAGGCATATTTAATCAAGTGGTACATTGAAGATTTGAACTCCCAGCAGGTGTTTGATACAATGAGTGGACTACTGGAGGAGGTAAAATTTGTGAGATCTATTATACAGGTATGGAAAACTTAAATATATTTTTTCTTTAAATTTCTTCTCCATTGATTTTAAGGTTCTATGCAGTATTAGCTAGGGTGCAAAGGGTCACTGTGTTAAGCAATTCATGTCGTGTTTTGCATCATTTGATAGATAAGGAAGGTGTCCTTGTGATTCTTGATGACAGCCACACAACACTAGTACCTAGGACAAAAGGATCATCCCAATCAACTAAGAATGATTAGAGGGTTTTAGCAGTTAATCCTAACTATGTGTTGGAGTAGTAGGCTCTTTAGTATAAAATTTCAGCTAGACTGTCATGGTTTCCTCCATTTATTGCAGGGATATCTTACAGATGGGATATTTTTCGACTGAAGCTTTGAGAGGGGTGATCCAATAGAATTTGAAATTGGCAGTGGTCAAGTAATCAGAGGTTAGCTCTTGGGGTTTATAGTTTATAGTTTATAATTTTGGGTTTCCATATATATCTATGCTTTTAATGATTAGGAAAAGTTCTTTGAGTTGTTTGTGAGTTTCTAAAGTTGACATTTACTTGAAATATGCTGATAAAAATTTGTATGCCAAAACTCTCTTTATGAGATCTGAATTTACTATTTCTCAAGGGACATAAGAAGTCAAGATTGTATCACTGTTTGAAATTCATAATTGATGTCAAATTTTGATCAATTATTGCATCTTTATTTGAGATACAATCAAAACATATCCTTTCAAAACTGAAAACATGGATTTGGTTTGCACATTGCAATTACACTTGGTGGTTTGTGTCAAATTCATTGGTATGCTCATTTGACCACTATATTTGAAGATTTCTTAGTAAATGCATGCAATTATTAATTGATAATGTATTTGTGCCTTGAAGGTGAGCTAGTTTCCCATATAAAATTTGCAGTCGTGTTGATACCCAATTGATCAGACAAAATCACAAGGAATCCATTGCAAGAATTGAATCCAACAAAGTCTATTGATGATCTGGAGATAAAAGAATGGCTAGCTTTAGGCCAAACCAAGTCCAAAAAAATGGAGGTGGAAAAAAATAAAGGTCATTTGATCTCTTTGTACAGTATATTTATTATTTACCAATCTATTTCTATAATTCATTTGTTGGTGTCTCAAGCTATAGTAGAACATAAATTATTAAATTAAATTTTATTTGTTACATTCAAAAAAGATTCTCAAGATAATTTAGTAGATGACAACCAAAAGTCTGAAAAAATACAAATCATTATTAACATAGGTGGTTTGTGTAGGTTGAAAGTTGTGATGTGGCTGAAGCATTCAGGCTGCTTGAAGTTTCCCTTCAACAATCTGCAACTGATCATGCTACTGGTAAATCCTACAACTTTCTTGATAAAGGTGGTCAGTTTACAGGGGATCATAAATTGGTAGTGTGTGCAAGGGCATAAGAGAAGAGAGAACACACACACAAGTTCTCAAGTGTACATATATTGTGTACTCTTCATATTCCATGAACAAACAATTAATTCTACATTGAATTGTATATATTTGATACGGCACTTCAAAATAATCTACTGTTTGTAATAAAGGAGTTAAACTTCTGCATAAAGACCTAATATAGATTCATAGTTGTTATGTTCTTAAATGATGAAGAAATTTTAAGTTAATTTACAACCATGAAAATATATAGGAAGATGTTGAGGAAAGCATCGTTGTTGGTGGCGAGTGTAGTCTATTGAGGCTTCCTTCAAAGGTTGATGCTATCAAAGATACACTTGAAAACAATGAGCAAAAGGTGTGATATTTGTCTCTGTCATTCATGATCAAGTTCAATGGGGGTGGAAAAGATTCCAGAGCCATGTTTTATAGTCAAATGACACATTATTTGTTGAACGTAGAAATATTATGTGTATACAAACTTACATTTTTTTTAATCTTTTGCAACTTGTTATTACATAGGCTTTAAACTATGTCGGCCTTTGTGGTGCTCATAGATTGGTGCAGGCAGTGTTAAACAGGCTTTAAGCTACCCATTGAAATTAATTGCAAAGAATGCTGGAGTGAATGGAATTGTCGTGGCTGAAAAGGTCAGGACAAAACCTACCATGATTGTCAATTCATATTCATACCTATTGGATTTATTTTCCTTTTAATGCATACAAAATTATTTACGTTGAGAGTCAGCCTAATTGCAGATGGTATTATTTCTCTATTTGCTACGCTTTTTAATATATACTAGACTTAAATTACATTCTTCATTTTTTTTAGGCACTGAATAGTGTAGATTTAGCCTTTCAAGTTTAATTAACCAATTCTTAAATTGAATTTGTTAGATTATATTTTCCTATTTTGCACATGATCTTGGTTACTGTTGTTAACTCTTGAACATTATAAATAATTTTCTTCATTGTTTTTCTACTTTACAATTCATTGTTTTTCTACTTACAAGTGAGAATTTTCTATTGGATTTTGTAGGGGTGAGCTTAAATAAGTGGTCCATTGAGTATGAAGAGCCCACTACTGAGGATTTGCCATTGAGTATGACGAGCTTGTTGCTGAGGGTTTCAAGCTGTTAAGTATGGTTTTGAAGCTTCCGCGGGATCTAAGTATGGATTAGCAACCAAGTACAAGTGGGATGGTTTAGCTATCGTAATATTTTGAAAAATCATCAACGTACTAGATGATTTTCATGTAAAGTTACATGGAGATAGTTTTTGAGAAAAATCATATTTATTGTAATACTTGACATTTCATATAATATAATTTGTGCGGTTTAAAACTTATATGGTTGTACTTCATATTATTTATAAGTGTTGTAATTAACTAATTAACATGACATTGCATAATTCATGTGTATTAGATGACGATAAATAATTTATGATTCTTTTTTTAATTTAAACATAATATCATATTAAAAATTTATATTGATTAATAATGGACACTATTAAAACTACTAAAATATAATAACCACACATAAAATTACTAAAAATGACTAAATTAGTGACTAATAATTGAGATTAATGACCAAAATTCATATAGATAATGACAAAAAATTGAGAGATACATGACCAAAAAATGAGATATAAATGACAAAAAACAAGACCAAAATTCGCATATCAATGACCAAAAAACAGTTTTGGTGGCTAATTTACGGTCTTTTATTACGCGACCAAATTTGGTCATATTCTAGTTTGTCATGTGGTCATTAATTTGGTTATAAATGTGGTCATATATTTGGTCAATGATTCAAATATATGACCAAATAAATGACCAGCTCAGAAGCTATAAATGACCAATTTTGGTCGCGTAATAAAAGACCGTAAATTAGCCACCAACGATCGCCAAACCAAAAGTGGTCATTGATATATGTGGATTTTGGTCATTTATTTGGTCACTAATCTCCCATTTTCCACTAGTGTTGAGAGATATTTCAAACACATTAATTGTGTTGAGAGGGGCATCCTACAATTCAGTAGGGGATGTGTAACTCTTTATGTACTTATAACTGGCTAAAAAAAATAAAAGATAAACAAATATTGAATATACCAAAAAAATTGTGGGCTTGGTAAAAATATAATAAAAAATTAAGCCAATTATAAATTCTTATAATAATAATAATAATAATCTATTTTTAAGTGTATGAGACCCCCTTGTTTGTGGGACAAGGGACCCCCCTCTATGCAGCGATTTAACTGCTAAAGTCTACAGAGGTGTACATACACTACCCCCCTCTGGATTTGAACCCGTGACCTCCTAAGAGGAAACACATGCTCTTAACCATTAGGCCCACTCATGCTGTACATAATATGAAGTCGGTTGAGGTTCACATTTTCTCAACACCCTTAATCTTTAATTTTAAACTAATTAAATCATATAAACTTTATTCTTTTCTTCATGATTAATGTGACAATTTTGGTTAACCCAAATTAAAAATGAAATATTAAGCGAGACCAAATCTATATTATTACGATTACAATCTATTTATTTATGTTCTTATTAATTGTTTAGCAAAATTAAATTTTCATGAACCACAATCTTTGTTTTGAATTCCGTTTAAAACAAAAGAGATTTAAAGTGTTAAGTTTAAAAAATTAATATTAAATCAAGTTTTTAAATCTAATATTCTTCTTTAAGAACTTAATATTCACTTCATATGGTTTCATTAGAGGATGTGTAACTCCTTAGTGGCTTATAATGGACTCACACAGAAATAAAATATCAAAACATAATAAAAATGAAGCCAATTATAAATTCATATATAAAGAGTGTTGAGGTTCATATTTCCTTAACATGTTTAACCTTTCATTTTAAAACTAACTAAATCACATAAACGTTTTCTTAAAAAAAATTTGCATAAACTTTCTTTTTGATAAAGAAATATCATGGTATTAAATACAATTATTATTATCTTTTTCTTCATGATTAATGCGATAATTTGAGTTAAACCAAATTAAAATAAAATATTAACCCAAAAATTTTGTATTATCACAATTACAATATATCCATTGTTATTATTAATTATTTCCCCAAATTTTTTTGCATCAACCATAACCTTTGTTTTATCATTCCTTTAAAATATAAAACTCTTAGAGTATTAAGTTTAAAAACTTAATATTAAATCAAAATTTTAAATCTAATATTTTTCTTTGACTTTAATATTAGCTTCATATGGTTCCATATTATCCATTTACCAAATATGTTTATGTAATAATTATAATATGGTTTAAGAACATTTCAGATGGTTAAATAGTAAGCAAACTATGGTTTCATAACATTTGTTTTTAAGGAAGACACCATTTGTTTTTAAATCTATTATTAATTATATTCTTGCTATGGTAAAAACTGTGTTATGTTTTATGCATGAATTTCTTTGCTTAGAAAAAACTTAATGTGTTTTTAAGACAATGTTGTTTTCTTTTTCAATAAATTCAGTGTTTGTTTTTCACATAGTTGTTAGGGTTTTTTTTTCTCACATCATTAATAAGGTTATGCTCTTATTTCCAAAGATTGTCATTTTCACATTATAACATTTTAAAATCTAACATTGCATTAAAAATATCACTTTAAAGCTAAATTTAAAAAAAAATCAATTGCTTTAGTTTAAATTTGATAACCATATTATAACTAAACCACATTAATCATTCTTTTGGATCTTTGCAAACTTTTCAAAATATATTTAAGAGGTAGTAGTATTGTGGTGATTTTTCAAACTTTTAAAAATATTTTTTCATTTTAAAATATTGATTTTTATTGCAAATCGTGCACAATAATTAATATCTTTCACCCTAGGGTTCTCAAATTTCACATTTTAAGGCACTGTATCACACTCCCCATCATATACACAAATACTGAAATATCGTCTAAATCCTTTCTCTTAAATCAGTAGTAATAAACCCTTAGTATTTATAACCATAAATATTAAAACATTTAAATATTATAACCATATTCAAAAATTGCTATGATGTTGAAACTAGAATTAGGGTTGTTTAAACCTGTTTAAACATACTCTCCATTTGCGTGTAGAGGAAAAAAAACATACAGATTATATATATGTTTTCCACTTGTTGCAATGAAAAATATATCAACCAAGTATGTAATGCAAACCTGTAGTGAAAAAAATATCAACAAACTATGTAATGCAAATAATACTTGAGCTATCAAAATAATTGATAATTAATGATATGATACAAATACTACCTGTGAGTTTGCTACAACAATATTATCATTTTCAATGGATACACATACTGCAACAATATGGATTAATACATGGGGGATACACATAATTAACGACCTAATACAAACATTATGTTCCCTCATGACCACTGTAACAATTTATCATTTTGGATGCTTCGAGAGACTACAAGAATATACATAAATACATGCTCTATCACTTAATATGTGGGGATATGGAACTAATTTATACAACTAACAGATTGATTTTCATAGGTAACAAAATTATTAATAAAGTTTCATAACAATATGATATTAATTAACACAAATATTGCATGCACAATCAAATGTATGAAGCGATACCCCTTAGCTTATCATTCATGGCGGTGTGCAATAATATGTAGGGATACCATGTAGCATGATAATCCATGGCAATCTCCCTTTCAACTACACATATTATGTTCAAGACATGATTTTAATGAAAAAATAAGCAAATATTGGATTCAATAGAAAGAAAAAAGTTTGCATTTGAGTGCTTGATTATTTTAAATATATACTAATATTTTAAGAAATATCTTTAAAAATTACCAAAATTTATATTAATCTTAAAAATCTCTTTTAGACCATATATCTCATGCAAAATGAAATTATAGCCTAAACTTCTTTCATAAATCTATTGAAAATTCTCTAGGAATTTAGTGTGATACTATTCCTTAACTCATACAACCATCTTATTTAGTTAAGAAATAGAATAACAACATTAGTAGAATGGTTTCTTCCAACATGTAATAAAATGTAATGCTTTTAAAAATCTATCCACAACTAGTTTGTTTAAATCATTATCTCTTTGAATTCTGGGTAATTAAAAAAAAATCATATTTAAATATTCACTATTGTTTTTCATAAAAATGCGAACTTATACAAACATGAATTTTCAATCCTTTGTTTTACAAGCTAACATATACTACAACCAACCTTCCCACATCTTTTTTAATACTTAACCAAAGGTATATTTATTAAACCAAATATCTCGTCATTAGAAATTACCATCGAAACCTCCCTTATGTAATTATATAAATATGTTCTTTGGGAAGAAGCCCCTTAGTATGTACACTTAACAAGCCTTTAATAATAAACTCTTTAAATATAGAAAAATTTAAATATGGTGTCCTCTTCTCATTCCATATTTTTTACTAACCTCCAAGCTATGCAAAATCTACATCTTTATATAGACATTCATGTCATCTATACTCACAACTTCAAAAACCATTTTACTAAACAAAAATATCAATATGTCTCTCGAAAAATGCATGAAAAAACCTAATTAGACTTCCCCAATTTACTTTGAAAATAATTGAGTAAATATATAAGAGCTCCACCCATTTTATATGTCTATTATTCAACTTAATTTATTTCTTATACATTTAATTTGTATGGAAATGATTTAATTCAGTAATGAATAATATTTCATGTTTTCCAAGGGATGCATTTTTGGGAAGCATGCAGAGCATAAGTATGAGCATAAGTATGACAAGGAGAAGACTAGAAAATCTCTCAAAGTTCTTGAATTGATCCATTCATATTTGATAGGACCTCTTCCCACACCCTCCTATGGAAACTCACTGTATGTCTTAACATTTATAGATGATTTCTCAAGGTATTATTGGGTGTTTTTCCTCAAGTTAACATCTGAAGTGTATGAGATCTTTAAAGATTTCAAAGCTTTTGCTCAGAACTTTAGTGGGAAGAAGATAAAGGTCTTAAGGACTCATAATGGAAAGGAATGTGTCAATAATAACCTATAGTATCATGTGAAGAGAATGACATTCAAATGTAACATTAAGTTCCTTACACACCACAACAAAATGGTGTGGCAAAGCGCAAGAATAGAACATTGAAGGAGATAGCGACATGCATGTTGGAGGCTAAGTATTTGTATCCTAAGGTATGGGATGAAACCATCAATCATGTTGCATATTTTCATAACAGAGTTCCATACAAAGAATTTGAAGAGAAAACTCCATTTGAGGCTTGGAGAGGTCACAAGCCAAATGTTTCTTGTTTCAAGGGTTTTGGATGAAAAGGCTTGGGCTAGAATTCCTCACGAGAAGAGAAAAGACTTGCAATATCAAAGCAAGGAGTCCATAATTGTTGGACATGATGAATATGCAAAGGGATACAAGCTCTTTGATCCTTCATCTCATAAAACATTCATTGAGATAAGTGTAAGGTGCGAAGAAGAGCCCATCTAAGAGGTCGAGCTAGTAAAGGGGGGTTTCTCACACCTTCCACTCAATAATGATGTAAGTGATTTTTATCTTTGTGATTTTTATTATTATTATATGGAATATGAATATGGTGACATGCATGCAGATCATGAATATCCCATAAGGCCAAAATGAGACATGAGAAAACCATACAAGCAGCTAGTGATCTTGTAGAAGATGTGTTAGACTCTAGAAAGACTACTTCTGAGTTTCACAATTCTTTCTCCACTTGTGATTTGAATATTCTAGAGAGGTATTTTATGATGGTTGAATATGGTCCACATTAATATGAATAAGCATCACATGACCCAATATGACAAAAATCCATGCAAGAAGACTTCAAGTCTTTGTAAGACAACGAAACTTGGGAGTTGGTTCCTTTACCTTCCAAGAGCAAACTAGTGCAATGTAAGTAGGTTTATAGGAACAAGATGGTTCATATGTAAGTATAAGGCCAGTTTTGTTTCCAAATGCTTCTATCAAGTCCATGGAGTGAACTATATAGAGGAATTTGCAATCGTTGCAAATATGGACATAATTAGACTATTTTTTACCATTGTTGCATCTAAGCGATGGGAGTTGGACCATATGGATGTGAAGAGTGATTTTATTCATGGTGATCTTCACGAGGAGATTTATATGTAGCATCCTACTAGTTTCATTCATGATCCTTCACTTGTTTTCAGGTTGAAGAAGTCTTTCTATGGATTCAAGCAAGCCCCGAGGGATTGGTATGCCAAGATGGACAACTTTCTTCTCTCACAAGGTTTTGAAAGATGCAAATATGATCATAATGTGTATTTGTTCTATTTAGATAAATCTATTCATATCAAAATACTGTAAGTTGATGATATTTTTATCACTAGAAGTTTCATTGCTAATATAGGTTCAATTAAGTCTTCATTGCACAATGAATTTTATATGACTAACCAAGGATTGTTGAAACAATTTCTTGGCTTGAAGATTGAGAAATATGATGTAGGAACTAAGGTTAGCCAATGAAAGTACTCTTCAGACATGTTATTAAATTTCAAAATGGATGAACGTAAAGCATTTAAACATCCCTTTCTTTCAGGAGTAAGACTAGGTGATTTTTGTTCATCTCCGTGTTGGACAGCTCATTGTATAGAAAACTAGTTGAAAGCTTGTTGTATCTCACACACTTTCGACGCGATTTTGAAAGGTATATGAAGGAGCCTCATGAGATCCATTGGAAGGCTACTAAAAGGATCTTGCATTACGTTTAAGGAACCAAACACTTCGAGATACACTAAGCTGCTACTTCTCCACTAGAACTAGTTGGATTTACTAATTTGGATTGTGATGGAGATTCGAGTGACACGAATTCGAATTCAGGGTATGTAATCATGTTTGCACATGGTCCCATCTGCTCGTCAAGTAAGAAACAACACAATGTTTCCCTTTCATTAGCTGAGACCGAGGAGCAGTGAATGCAACTACACAATTTCCGTGGTTGCAAGAAATTCTTAGAGAACTAATATTTTACTACTTAGTTTATAAGATTGTGATTATTTTACTATTAATATGGTTGTATATTTATATGAGTATAATATTTTTTATTTTTTTAGTTATAAAAAGACATGTTATAAGTTTCTTTATTTTTTACTTTTTATTATTATTATTTTTATTGAGCTTATATGTGCCACATCATCATTACAAACAAACCACATCTTAGCCATTTGAGTTTTGATGTATAAACCATTTAATATAAAAACATGAAAATTCTCTCCATATACAAATAAACAACTTTCTATTTACATATCACTTAATATATAAATAAACACAACCTATTAGAAAAACAAAAAAATTCTCTACATATATAAAGCTTCCTTCCTTAGAGACCAACATAAAAAAATATACAGTAAAGTTGAGGATTAAACAAGAATAGTCCTTTGTAATACCACTGTTTAAGGATCCAACATAAACAGTCTTTGGAATATTAAATATTCTCTGTAATTGCAAGGAGAAGAAATACCTAATCTCACAGATTAAATGCTGGCACCTTTCACTAATTTTCCACCGCAACCATATCTTCGTTTCCTCTTGTAACCTACGTCGGATTCACTCTCTGAATTGGAAGCGAGGGCCAGCGGGAAGTTAACTAGAGCCCTAGATCCACGGATTCTGAAGGCAGCACGGTCATATGCGAGGGCAGCCTCTTCGGCAGTGATGAAAGTGCCCAGCCAAACCCTGCCTCCCTTCTTGGAGCGATCTCTGATTTCTGCTGTGAATTTTCCCCACGGCCGGTACCTGACTCCTATGTAGTGCTTCTCCTCTTTCTTTGCCTGTGGCAGCTTTACAGATGAAGAAGAGGAGTGGTACTGGTGCTGTCGTGTAAATTCAATTGCATTACCTTCTGCTATTGATTTCTTGGGGAGATAATCCCCTGTGCCGTTGGTTGTGGGGGAGGAGGAGAAAGATGGAATATCTATGATGTGAATAGCGTCCTCCACTTCCAGCAAATGATGGCGAATGAACTCTAAGACGTTCTTGTTCACTCTCTCCCCTTCAACAATATCCATGGTGGCCTCTCACCTTTACTGTAAGGTACTCGTCCTCTGTTAACCAGCAGCTTGATCCACTGACACTTTGGCTGAGGATGAGGATAGCGTAGATATTGAGGATGAGGATCTGTTTATTCTGATATTTATAGCCTCTCTACCCTACTTCTCCACTACCACCGAATAGTGGCAAATCAACTCCACGTCAGTCAGTGGTGTCCATTCTTGCCACTTCAACGTCGATCGTACCCTTAATCATAAGTACCTTCAAATTCAGAAAAGCTGGCAGACAACTGCGTCAGGCGGCGGCTGGTTGTTGTGATCGTTTAAAATTCCAGTATATTATTATATATTTTAAAATACAATAAATTAATATTTATATATCCGGTGTAAACTGAGTATATTATTATATATTTTAAAATATAATAAGATAATATTTATATATATTCTAGCTTCAACTTGCAACACTTTCGTTACAGATATGTATATTCTATTTTCAAATTGCATGTTTCACTTTCGTTCATCTTTCTTTTGACGTTGGTGCCAATGATTATCATGTAGTGAAATGGACGGTAATTTAAATTATCACGGTAATTTAAAGAGATGTGCAGAGATACGATCAGTTCACTTCAATTAAATTGAAGCTTCCATAAAACATGCTATTAATCCATCAAACATTTACATGCTATTAATTCACTTTGTTCACGTCTTCTTCTTTTCCACGCATTTTGTTTTCATATTAAAATTTTGAATGTATTGGTTATGTTATCTTTTGTTATGACCAAGATTTCTCTCAAATAATTTGATAATATGATTAAAAATTTATATTAATTTATTGAAGGGTTTTTAATATTCATGATAAATAATTTGATAATATGATTAAAAATTTATCTTGATTGAAGGGTTTTTAATATTCATGAAAATGATAGTAGTTAAAGTTTACCCATATTAATTTGGTTTGAAATAGAACAAAGATTACAAAACTCATCTTATTTTGGCACTTTCATTTTCAATGTTGATAAACTAGGAGATGTCAAAAAAAATAAAATTCTCCTAACTATTTAAAACACAAGTATTTTTGTTCCCTTAAGTTAGGGTTAATGACCATCTTATAATATGTTAATTTTTTTTAGATTCCAAATTTTTCTCAAACCACATTCTCTTTATAAACTATGAAACAATAATATTTTATGTTATTAATATTTTTCAAAATAAATCTACACAAATCCAATTATAAAAGCTTAATTTATGAGAATTTAAAGGCATTTGCTCATCCAAAAACTTTATATATATAAGGATGTGGCTTTCCATCTATTCAAATGTTAAATTTAACTTTTTATATTTAAAAATTATAAAAATTTATTAACAAAAATAACTATTTTATCATAATATTACATATATTATATCTAATATTAAACATTTATATTCATAAGTATATGCAATATTAAACATTAACAAGATATAGCTGTAATGTATTTAAATCCAAACTATATGTTTATAAAAAATCTTTTTATAAACCTTGAAGGACCCTATTTCTCTTTTAAACGAATGAAGAGCAAGTAATTGTTTTATTAAACAAAAACAAATTATACAGACTCTACAGTTAAAAGGGGGTAGTTGGTAATCCACGAGGCCTCATTTACCATTGAATCCAAGTTTTCCAATATCTTTCTTCTCAAACAAAACCTCCAAGGATATTTAAAAATAAGTAAAAATAAATATTCGAGTGCAACAAAACCAAAAGGAAATACCAGAAAAGAGGACTGTAGATTCTTTTACGCATTGGCGTTCATTATATGGCAAAGAAAAATTTTAAAGACTCTAAGCTGAGGTAAATTCAATAATAACTTTTTCTTAACCTTTAAAAAGAAACTAAAGTCACAACTATCGAATTCCACATCTAGATAGACCCATTGATCCAAACCAAAACTCATTGTATTGTTTTTTTCCGGTGAAAATCCGCTATATTTTATGTTTTTTAACTTGGACTTTTTCAAATCTGTATCCTTTTTAGGAATATCAACTTGAGGTAAACACAAATGTTTTAGAGAATTGAATTAGCCTTTTACTCATATTTTTTTAATTTTTTTTATGGACATATGGTGGCATAAATTTGGTGGTCACCAACAGAGAATACTCAAAAAATTTAGGTGTGGATAATGGGTGACCAAAGTGAACACTAGTTTTGTGATATATAGTTGTTCATTTTAGCTAAAACAATGCATGATCATAATCTACACACACTGCACTTGTGCATGGAATATATTTTGAGTTTTTTCGGAAGGGAGAACTATTTTTTATTATTTATCTAAACAACATAAGTTCACAAAATGGTGCATTATCCACAATCAAACTTTAATTTTTTTTTTAGTGTGACACTTAATATTGGAAAAACTAAAAAAACTCTTTTGAAGAGGAGAAGGCAATTATGATATCTCAAATTTTTTGGTGTTGCCTTTGTTATGATATTGAATTTTCATTTCGGGTTATTTTCATGGTAATAAAATTCTTAAGGAATAAGGGTTATCAAAAAAATTATTAATAAATAGAAATTCAAATTGTAATGCAACAATTATTATATCATTGGAAATTAGATTTAGAGATCCATTGCTATCAAGTGCCATAAATAATATTTAAAATTTGTAGGGGTTTGGGCTTGTTGAAGTTTTAAACTCTAGGCCAAGAGTTTGAGGTTGACTTTATTTTAAGGTGAGGGCACCCTATTTTTTTTCACTCCATTATCATAAATTGTTTCCCAACTTAGGGTTTTCACCCTTTCTTAAAACAGTGTGCAACATTATGCAACCTTGAACCTCTCTAATCTCCACCATTATTTTTCTACAAACAAGACTAAATAGTAAACATGGATTTACAGGTTTAAACGCTAGGGAAGAGCCAAATGGAACCATGCCTTCTGTTTCTTTGATTTCTGCATAGGAATTGGAACAGTAATGATTAAAATCTGCATAAATGATAGCAAGCGAAAATTATAAAACCTGTAAATTATGAAAGGTATTTTCTCATTTCATAAGTGAATCTTGAACTCGCTTTTTTTCCATAACCTAAACCATTCAAAGAGAATTCGACCAGTGAGTAAATAAAGTGCACTCGCCTGAGTGTAAAATATTTTTAATACGGTCAAATCAAAACCAAAACCTAAACAAGTTTTTGACAGTAATACAACATAACCATGGAGTTTGTTGAACTATCAAACTGAATGCAGATCCTTTCACATGCTAAGCGAGAGAGCGTAACTGAACTATGAGAGTCATATGATTCCAGTATTGCGAAGACTGAGCAACATCCCAGCTCGATAGAGCTTGAGGTCGTGGTGAAAAGAAATAAAGAGGGTAAATGACAAAGTAAAAACCCTAACCATGTCCTAAAAAGTACTTCTTGGCGTCAGCTGTAACCTACCTTTTCACTTAGGGACTCTAGGACCTTTAACTCAACCTCATGGTACTCACCTAAGTTAAAAACCTTAGAATTTTGTATGTAGTTAGAAATCCGAATACTAGACCTTATTACTTTTTGATATGTGGGTTAACATCTTTTGTTGGATTAATGTTGATATCCCAAAACCTAGAGAGAAACCTTAAGGTTGTAGAAAGTCAAAAGTGGATATTGTGATGATACCTACATTATAACATAAGAAGAAGGTGATCAGCTTAAGCTAAGTAAGTAGCAAGCTAGCCACAATCCCTTGAATTTAAATAGCTCGGAGTTTAGATCATTTTACAAAAGTGGATATTGTGATGATACCTAAATTATAACATAAGAAGAAGGAGATTAGCTTACCCTAAGTAAGTCGCAAGTTAACCACCCAATCTAGTCTACAAAATCATCCGTAATAGAAAGAAGAGCATAACCTAGATGAAATCAAATTCTTGGAATTTAAATAGGTGGGAGATTATATTCTTTTACAAAAAGTAAGGTTGTCATTACTTTTAAAACAAAATACTAGGATTTTGTTACTATAGGTTTATTTCAAAATGGTATCAGAACAAGGTTATAACACTTATACCTAATGGAACACCACATAATCATTTTGATGTAAAGATGGTTTAATATGGACATGAACATATTGTCCATAATATGATTTCTGAAAAATAACAAATGAGTAAACATTGTTACAGGAAAACATATTAATGGATGAACCAGGACAAATCATGGAAGAAGACATAGTACCTGAAGGTATGCCACTACTAGAAAATGCAAGTCTCTATGTGGAATTTGAAGTAAGAAGAAACACTGAAATACAATCATAAATGTTACAAACTATGAGAAGCTTGATGACTATTTTGGATATCCTTAAGGTAAACACCATTAAATTTATGAATACTAAATCAAATCAAGAAGAGATAAATGAATTAATATTAAAAAGTTTGACAGATTCACATAAAAAATGGCCAAAATTCTTGCAGGAATAAAAGGAAGGGAGATATAAAAAGTTGCAGCAATGAGGAAACTACAGATAATATCCATATAACCACACATGAATTAAAGAAAGTTGATGAAACGAATTACAAGAAAGAAAAAGAAACCTTGTGGAGTTACAAGGAGTATTTAAAAATTTGAGACACCCAATGTTTGATGGAGAATATGAAGAGGGAGTTGAAGGATGGTTATTAAATATAAAAGGATACTTCCATGTATACAGATATGATGATAATTTAAGAGCACGTTTAGCTATTTTTCTGAGCGGGAAAGCGTCTCTGTGGTGGAAGGAGGCTAAAAGTGTAAATAATATAAGAAGTAAAGAGTTAAGCTTGAAAGTTTCCAAAAAAATATTCAAAAATACTTATATGTTGGAATGATATTATGACGATTTAAGATTGGGGGAGTTAACCACAGATGAGTTTGTAACTAAGTTTGTGAATTTACAATGCTATGTACCTTATGTAAGGGATGAAAAAGCTAAGCATATAGGTTTATCATTTTTTTACCTCCGACTTATAAGGATAAAATCGAGTTTGACATGCCTAAGTCTATGGATTAAGCGATTAGAAAAGCTAAATTGCACTACCTTTTATTTAAACAAAGATCAAAATTAAGCAGAAGTTGGAAAAATAAGAAGGATTAAAAATATGGATCAACCTAGGAAATGATTTAAGCCTTCTCTTTTTAGAAAAGGAATAAGAATTCATAGAGACAACAACTATAAGTTCAATCAACAAAAATGGGACGAAAGGTATAGGAACTTCCAATAGTGGATGGAATAACAACTCAAAATAAATTAAATATTGGGGTTGCAATGGATCTCATTTTCACAAAAATTTCCCTCACAAACCTAACAGGAAAATGTCTCATGTAAATGTGCTACAAGAAGCTTCTACTATTAATGATATAGCCTGTGAAATACCTCATAAACCTTCATGCTATAAAACTTTCAATAAGTCTGCAAAATAAAAACTTTAGAAATCTTTTTACCAATTAAAAACATTTATCCTGCATTCATAAACCATCATGTAAACAAAGAAATAATCCAACACAACAAAATAACACAAAAGAGACAACCATCTTCACGTGGTTCACCTTGTCCACGAGGCTACATCCACCAACTTTTGCTAGTTTCTTTATTTCTTTGATCTGTCAAAGGTTTACAATTCTGCAGTACCCAAGCTGCAAATTATTTACATAGTATTTCATAACACATAAGCGCCTTACATCAAGGCCTACCAATTGAAAGGGCGGACATGCCCACCCAGCAAAAACACTCACAACTTAGACCAGATTATCTCCATTTTCTACACTTTAAATACTAAGGTAGTATGGGATCCCCGCCACATTTGGAGGACATTTAAACACGGCACTAGACCTCATCAAAGTGAGCAGTCAGCCGACATGTGATTAGCATTCCAATTTCTTTTAAAATATATAATATATATGTTTACCAGCATTTCATTTCCTTTTAAAATATATAAACATATATATTTTACTAGCAGGCCGTTTCTTTTTAAAATGTACAAACATATATAAATTCTCCAGCATTTCATTTCCTTTTTAAAAATATATATAAACATATATATATTATCACCAGGCCGTTCTTTTTAAAATGTACAAACATATATAAATTCTCCAGCGTTTCATTTCCTTTTTAAAAATATATATATAAAGATATATATATTATGAGTAGGCCGTTCTTTTTTAAAATGTACAAACATATATAAATTCTCGAGCATTTCATTTCCTTTTTAAAAATATATATAAACATATATATATTATCAGCACGCCGTTCTTTTTTAAAATGTACAAACATATATAAATTCTCCAGCATTTCATTTCCTTTTTAAAAATATATATAAACATATATATATTATCAGCAGGCCGTTCTTTTTAAAATGTACAAACATATATAAATTCTCCAGCATTTCATTTCCTTTTTAAAAATATATATAAACATATATATATTATCAGCAGGCCGTTCTTTTTAAAATGTACAAACATATATAAATTCTCTAGCATTTCATTTCCCTTTTAAAAATATATATATATAAACATATATATATTATCAGCAGGCCGTTTCTTTTTTAAAAACATAACATTCTAAAATATAAGCTTATGTAGTAGTCCTTTTACTAAATTTCTTTACTGTTGTAATCCATTTCGGACTGCATAGTTCAGTCTCTTTTCAATCTAGAGATGAGATTCAAATAATGCATTAGTTTATCTTTATCAAAATCGAGCTCACGAAGGGGAAATACTATGCAGCAAGCTAATCTACCATTATGTTGAATCAACGCATCAACTACGATCTATATTAGTTTCAGATTTGGTATGGAACCTCCTTACATTTAGCATGAAATAGCAATTAATCAACCAAACCCTTCGATATCTAAGAGTATGAAATGGATATGTCTATGAAATGACATTTCAGTCCATAGAGAGAGACACTATATCAAACACTTACTTAGGTATGAGATTATATGAAAATCGCCTACCTTAGAGCGGATATAAATATATCAATTTGGAGCAAGCAATATATTTATGCGACGAGGACATCAGGGCTGATAACATGCATCTACTCCCACCACATCAATCACTATCCATGAGATATAATAATTCGTCCCTATTCACAGTAAATGACAATGCATACCTCACGACTGAAACTGAATATCGATTCGCCTACACCAGAGCTCGGATCAAATCAATGCATACCCATTTTGTTATGAATCGTAGAGGATTGGAAACGGCTACAAGTCCACCTAAAATTAAATGACTTGGTGGTATTTATGGTACCAGCATCCCGCCCTAATCGAACTAGACAATTTCTAAAACTTTGTATTCCCAAAGGGAGATTTACAGGGAATAAGGGGTCACGGCCTACACAGGTATTTTCTCTAACCTTCTTTAAGCAACATCTCTTTTCCTCAAACAACAAAGTCTCTACCACAGGGTAAACTGAGCATCCCATGGAGAGTTGGCGATCTCCCTTTTAGCTCCCCCCATCCATATATAACAGTCCTCTCTTAAAAAAAATCCCTCCCCTTCGACTTACTTCCACCAGAAATTATAGCGGCAGAAACACCAGCATGCCAAAAAATGTTGAGAGTGAATTTAATGCCCATGCGAGAGCAGTGAAATTAATTCTCCTCTCATAGAGCAGAAACCAAATCTCCTCTCATATGGCTGAGCAGAGCAATTAACGTTGCTACTGAAGTGCCAGGAATTTCAGAATGCCGGAATGCTTGCTGCCATTGGCGTAATCATCGCCGTGAAATCCATTCCCACAGTGATTATTAAATTAGGTAACGCTTCCCTACTTAATG
>LPNX010298347.1:172994-190650 GCA_001517045.1 Pseudotsuga menziesii
GCGGGAATAATCATCATTTAAAATCGATCATGAGAAAAGAGAAAAATGATGGATTCTTAATTAGGTCTTTACAAAAGACTAGTGTTATTTTAAAAACATGGATTATATCAAGTATTTATAAAATGTATGGACTATTATTTTGTGAAATCTATCAGAAAGAGATTTAGGTCTTTAAAAGGACACGGATTATCCTGTAAGATGGTAATTTTTAAGTGTTTTAAAAAGACAAGAATTATAATATGAAGTCTATCGTAAGGAAAATACTTTCGTGAAGTGAGAATATTTTCTTCTTACAGCTGAATTGACAGCTAAATAAGAGGAGACAGGCATCGGCAAAAATTATGGTAGAGGTGGTTGCGTCACAGCTGAATAAGAGGAGACAGGCCTCAGCCAAATGGGTGGCAGAATTTATGCCTTAATTAAGGGATGCTTGGTGCACCCTAGGAAAGGACTGTTGCTCCTTTTGGTTAGAAATAGGATTTATGTTGGCTTCCAGGGGGGGGGGCATCGATTCGGAGGGGTTAAATCAAGTTAGCTACGTTGAGGAGGGAGTCTTTCTGCATGGTAGTTTGGGCAGGAAAAGAGCTGTGCGTAGAGACAAATAATGATCTCTGTGTGCTGATAAGGAACAATCCCTGATGTTGAATGTGGAATCCAGCTAACGGGTATATTGGATGCGATTGGGGATCTGGGTTAGAACATTGGCGATCTCCGCTTATTGATCGGATTGATAGACCTTGGGTCTAAGGGAGTATGGATAGAATAAATCAATGTCTGCACTTAGAGTCTCGTTACAGGTTCGGATAGATCGCATGGCGTCCTCTCTCAATGACACACCCAGGTTTTCTCTGAGATCCATGCTTTGCATATTTTTTTTCTGTAACATTGAAACGATTTCTTCCATGATGATCATTGCAGTCTGCGTGATTGAAATCCCTTACTAGATTACAAGATCTAGGATATTGCATGTCTTCCTGGTAAGTAGATCGGTACACTATATCTCGTAAGGCATAGAAGGGTTAGGATTCGAATTATATACCATTCTCTGGATTGTGATTTTGGTAGACCGATCTAATTTTTAGCCATGGTAGATTTCGAATCTACTTCTTTTCAATCTTTGAGTCCATCGAAAATCTGATCTATGAGATCTGAGTGCGTGTTTTTGGAAACATAGGGTTCCTCGCCCATGCATATTACCCCTCATCATAATCAAATGCGGAAGTGGTAGCTCTGTCAATGCTCTTGATTTTTCTTTATGCTCCAGAGCCGTGTTAAGGCATGGCCTTTGTTTCCGGCCAATAATGTCAATGCTCGCCAACCTTAGTTGGTTTGATCTGTCTCTGTCTTACTTTTACCTTTGATCACTTTTGATCTATCCTAAGAAGGATCAATACCAGGCCCGAGGGTTCCAGCATTGTGTACACACCTTCTCTCTCTGGCACTGTTGGGTTTCAGAAACGTAAGAAATCCTATAACGACTTAAACTGCGCCCTTTCCGTCAATATTATCTTTCGGATGATTTGGCTTATTATCGATGTGTTAAAATATGAAGGGATCCATGCATGGTTTGATTCCTTTAAGACTGATGTATTCCCGATAAAGAATAATGCTTTAAGTCTGGAAGGTGAACTCAGCTTCCACGAGAAGCCCCCTTCTGAAATACTGTATTTTAACTTGGAGATAAATCTGTTAAAGGTTCGTACCGTTGACAAACCTAATGCTTTTGTTAAGAGTAAGGCTGTCTAATTTTTTTGTATGATATGCTTTTAGTAATGGTTAAAATTCCTTAAAAAGTGAGGTGAACACCTCACGCTATCCTCAAAAGGTGTTTCATTTTTATAATAAAGATATGTATGCCTAATATTTTACATACATATAATATGTGATAATATCTCAAGAGAAAGATGCTTATGCACATGGTTTATAGATTATGGTTTAGATATTTTAAAAAGTAAAATTAAAGATGATGATGTATATAATGTTACGTAGCTTAGAAATACTCTCGGAAAGAGAGTTTATGAGAAGGACAAAACTTAAAGTATATCCTCAAAAGGTGTTTCCTTTTTATAATAAAGATATGTATGCCTAATATTTTACATACATATAATATGTGATGAGATCTCAAGAGAAGGATGCTTATGCACAGGGTTTATAGATTATGGTTTAGATATTTTAAAAAGTAAAATTAAAGATGATGATGTATATAATGTTACGTAGCTTAGAAATACTCTCGGAAAGAGAGTTTATGAGAAGGACAAAGCTTAAAGTATGGCGACATGGAGATCGCAGATTGTAATCATTTTTGCAAATAAATATGATATGAAGCAACAGTTTTGGTGGATGTAGCCCAGGGATTTGGGTGAACCACTTACATAGTGTCTCATTGGTTATGTGTTTAAGTGTTTTTTTTTCTTGATAATGTTTGTGTTCTTGAATTTTGTCCCGTACCTTCATAAATTTATTTAAATGCCTTAATGTTTGTGTACATACATCATTGAGTTAAATATGTGGCATGAACACTTTGGTTTGCACACTAGCAACTGCTCAAAACCACTAGGTAGTTGACATACTATGCATAATAACGAATTGAATAAGATGATGTTAAGAGTTTGGGGTTATTACATGTTTTGGATGGTGTTTTATGGGTACCTTGCGAATTGTTGCTTATGGCTAGACATAAGAAGATTTACCCCATCTTTTCATATGCTACCTAAGGTAATTAGGGTCTGTTACATCCAGTTTTAATTCCTTGAGGACTTTATTCAGGTACTTACTCCCTTTAATAATAAGGGTGAAAAGTGTGTTGCTCAAGTTATATTAATACAAATATCATTATTGGATGGTTACAACATGCGGGATAAATAACATAATAATGTGAATTGTTAGATTTAGGTTCTTGCACAAAATGTTAGGTGGTACAATTTTGTGAATCAAATGGGAGGAGCAATAGCAGACTTAATCAAGTAAGCTCACCCGGTTAAAGTATATAGGGATGAGTAGCTAAGACTAGAAATATAGATAATGATTCAAAATACTTAAGAGAATCACATGTCATTTAATATAAGTGACAATGTGATTAAGAAGAAGTTGAACATGTTGTTTGATACACTTAAGTATTCTACCTTTGAGGGGATTACTTAATCATGTGGACATTCAAACATATTAAGCATGTTTGTTTTATGTTGTCAATATAAAATCTTAGTAAATTGGATTCAAATTTCATGCTTGGTTTCTCTAGAGGAGGATGGATGTAAGCTATCAAATCAATGTTGCACAATTTGTATACTCTTGTCATTTTCATATTTGACTGGACATGTTTCCTTCAATTTCCATATAAAATCTGTCACTAAGAAGATTTAATCCTTTTGTAGTGACAATGAAACAAAAATTTCACCTCCTTTTCACCCATGATGGCTTTGAGGTATGAGAGGTACACTACATATGGTATCAGAGCCGGAGTTGAAACACTTGGGCCTAATTGGGCTCAAAATGCTCCTACATGTTTTATTTTGGAACTACATGTCCACTTACTTTGGAGTTGTGCAGGGGAGGCAGGAACATTGGCCCGAAAATATTAACAAAGATGACCCAATACCTTGTCAGCTCAATATGAGACCCGAGCATGTAAGTACACAGGTATCTGGTTATTCCCTTCATCAAGTTATGAATATGTTTACAACTAGCTGAGACGATTGCTTCGTCTCTATTTGGGTTGCCCCAATAGACTTGAAAGAGGTATAGAAGTCTTCTTGGTCAAACTCAGGGTCGTCAAAAATTCTATAGTAGTTCCTATTATAATAATAATGTGGGATTTGAAATTCATAGTTGAATTGTTTGTAATTGAACTGATATGTGTAGAAAGGTTGCAATAGGTTACACAGTAAATAATGTTGTTAGAAAGTAGAATTAAAAGGGTTACCTAATTACCTCAAGAGCTAATGCGGATTGAATATTGATTGTAGGTCTTCCCTACTTGATTTGGGGTTCATTAATTGTAAGTGGCTCTTCAGAATATACTCTAAGTCGAGAGGTATCAGGTTGGGTGATTTGATGACGACCATATGAAACTAGGCTTACCTTACATCGAAAGGCTTGTTTTCCTTTGTAATTCTTGGGCATTAGCACTATCAAAGAATTGCTTTGTTATCTAAATCATTGCGTATTGGAAATGAATAACAACCACTTTGCATTCAACATTTGTATCATTGGTTTCACATCTGAGTTTATTGCCCATTGAAATTTGCTGGATAACATTTGGAATTGCTATTGATATATGTAAACCATTGACCTTGTGGTCGAGCATAGAGATCGAAATTTTTAGTTGGCTTCCAAATTTAATCAGGTATCAATTCTGAACTTGTTACTGAAATTGTATTAATTTGGAATCTGATTCTTGAGAGTTTTCTTTGGCATTTAGTCTCTTTGCTTGTGAATTTAACATTAAAGATCTGATTTAATGCGTGAAGAATGTTTGAATCACAGTAGGAAACGGATGTTTGAAAATTGATAACGATTTTTTTAGGTAATAAATCCAGCAATAGAGGTATTGAAGTTTTCTGTTTTAAAACCTATTGTTTGTTCACTAAAGTGACAAATATAAAATGCAAGTCCAAGAGTACCTCTTTTGAATCCTCACATTGTTGGATTGAGCATTGAATATCCTTAAAGATTGGCGAATGTACTTCTTGATCTATGTTGATCTTGCTAGGGATATTTTGGATATTAGTGAATGATGTTGTTCATACCAAAATTTTTTTGTGTAGTTGCAAGTACCAGCTTCATAAATGTTAAGAAAAATGAATTCTTAGAGTCATGCTCTTATTGGTGAACATTCTGGAATTGGTTCCTTGTTGCTTGGATTTGAGTTTTGATCTTGAACTATCCTATGTTTTGATTAGCCCATGGATGGTATTTATCATTTTTGGGTATTGATATCCTAACCAAATAGACTATTTTACTGCTATCATATGATTCTAGCAAGAACCCTAGAATTGAATTCTAGCGTTAGATTAAATGATCTTGTTGGTAGTCTTGTGAATGAAACCATTAAGAATTTGGGAACATTGTTGTTGCTTGGGTGATGTTAATATTGGGATCTTAAGAGCTGATATGGATTTGATATTGATGCTAAAAAATAAATAAGTTGATGAATGTTGTATAATGCGACATGCTAACATGGCAGGATAGGCCAAGAACATTAACGGTTGGAGCCAACCGTTAGGAAATATTTATTGCCATAGATAAGGAGGTTAAGTATGGGTGTTGTTTTACTTAATATAATTGTCGAACCTTGATTGTTTTTATAAACAAGGGCTAACTGTTGATGATGTTGTTGCATACTGACATTGCAGGCTTCACCAAGATTATGACCATTGCTACATCGAAGTACATTATGGTATATAAATCTGCGTGTGTACGTAGGTTACACTCAATGACTTAGAAAAAGGATTAAGTAGTAATTCTTTTTGTTTTGTTTACAAGGATATGTAACTTGTGAATGACGTCTAAAAATGGATGCAAATTATGAAAATTGATTGTTGCAATTTTGGGTTATCAAGGAATGCTTTGACTGACTATGTAAGTTGATTCGTGAATTGGGACAATGACGATAAGTCATGAAAGCACCATGGAGTGTGCATTGCAATAATCAGGGTTAAAATTTCATACAAATACAAATAAGAAAAAAAATTGGATGCCACGTGAGCACCGTGGTGTTAGGCAAGTGATTGCCGCGTGAGGACACTGGTGTTAGGCATATATGCTGCAGGAGCACAATGGTGTTAGGCAAGTGATTGCCGCATGAGCACATTGGTGTTAGGCATATGGTGTGGCAAAATACCTAGGAAAAAATTGGGACATCTGGAAAGACAGGACGCTGTTTGATGTCACTGAGGGAAGTAACCTCAGAATTATTGTAAGTCCACACCAGAAAAGGAAAAAGAAACTCAAAGGGAGTTTGGAAAAAACATAATGAGCATAAAACCATGTTAAATGACTTTTCCAAAAGACTGTTACATTGCTTAAGGTGAAAAATGGTTCCTCAAGTAGAGGACAACCTAATTGACAAAATGTTGGAGATAAAACCAACGGAAAAGGGTAGTAATCATGTTTTATTTGCATTATGAAAATGATTGGATATCATGGCATAAAGAAACACTAGAAAATTGCATATTATTACAATGCAAAAGATCTATGGCTTATGTTTAAAATTGAGTTATAATTTTATACATGATGTACTGAAGAAAAGTTGGGTTAGACTCGAACTTGTTGCAGGAAACTGCAGGTCTTGAATGATGGAAACTTGAGAAGATAAGGAAAGATCACAAGGGATCAGGATGAAAACAAGAAAGGACGACAGAATAAAAGAACGATTTTGGTTGAGAATAGGAACACCGAGGACGGTGTTAATTCTAGGGGGAAAAGATGTAATGTCCCTCTTGTAACCCCCTAAATCTGTTGTAAACTTTTGAATATTGTTGTATTCATCTTCTGGTGAGGAGCCCAAGGCCAAGGCCCCACCAGTAAGACTTTGTAATTGATATTATCTAAAGCTTCTTAGGAGACTTAAGTGCTAGACGCAACTCGACGACGGGCTACTAAACCCATGAGAGAAAAAGAAAAGAAACGGATCAAAGAGCCTTAATTACGATAGCATAGCTATCGCATCCCACAAGGATTCGTGTGTCGCCATAATTAGCCTAATTAAATGGCTAGCTATTTAACACCGAACATAAGTGAGACATGATCTAAGAAATTTTCAATAATAGTGACCTTGACAAAAGGGTTGAGGGGCTAAATATAAAGTAGGAAGAGCCGAAGGGAAAACCATCCCAAAGAAATAATGGTTAAGAGACTAAATGATTTAGTTGCCTAATAAGTTAAAAAGAAGAAGAATATATATATATCATCATCAATCTACTGGGATTAATTATACCTAAGCATTGTATGTAATTATCTGTATATAAATATATATGTATATATATATACATAAAGATGAAAGGATTTTAGTCAACCCTACTAAGTTAATGAGGAGTAAGACAAGTAATGGGATGTTCCATGGGAAGGAACATCAAACACTTCATGAAAATCAAAGAAAATATGACGATTTCCTTCAACGACTTAGGTGTCATCCTGAGAGGAAATTAAGTAGTGGAAAAGACAATTCCTAGGTAAAAGAGAAATCGTATATTAAATACTTATAAAGTACATGGACTATCATTATATGATAAAATAATGATAGATTTCAGTCTTTACAAAAAGACACCGATCGTTATGAGAAGAAAACCATATATTAAATTATTTGTTAAATCAAAGTCCTTTTGTAAGAGGGCAGGAATAATCATCATTTAAAATCAATCATGAGAAAAGAGAAAAATGATGGATTCTTAATTAGGTCTTTACAAAAGACTAGTGTTATTTTAAAAACATGGATTATATCAAGTATTTATAAAATGTATGGACTATTATTTTGTGAAATCTATCAGAAAGAGATTTAGGTCTTTAAAAGGACATGGATTATCCTATAATATGGTAATTTTTAAGTGTTTTAAAAAGACAAGAATTATAATATGAAGTCTATCGTAAGGAAAATACTTTCGTGAAGTGAGAATATTTTCTTCTGACAGCTGAATTGACAGCTAAATAAGAGGAGACAGGCATCGGCAAAAATGATGGTAGAGGTGGTTGCGTCACAGCTAAATAAGAGGAGACAGGCCTCAGCCAAATGTGTGGCAGAATTTATGCCTTAATTAAAGGATGCTTGGTGCGCCCTAGGAAAGGACTGTTGCTCCTTTTGGTTAGAAATAGGATTTATGTTGGCTTCCAGGGGGGTGGCATCGATTCGGAGGGAGTCTATCTGCATGGTAGTTTGGGCAGGAAAAGAGCTGTGCATAGAGACAAATAATTATCTCTGTGTGTTGATAAGGAACAATCCCTGATGTTGAATGTGGAATCCAGCTAATGGGTATGTTGGATGCGATTGGGGATCTGGGTTAGAACATTGGCGATCTCCGCTTATTGATCGGATTGATAGACCTTGGGTCTAAGGGAGTATGGATAGAATAAATCAATGTCTGCACTTAGAGTCTCGTTACAGGTTCGGATAGATCACATGGCGTCCTCTCTCAATGACACACCCAGGTTTTCTCTCAGATCCATGCTTTCAATATTTTTTTTCTGTAACATTGAAACGATTTCTTCCATGATGATCATTGCAGTCTGCATGATTGAAATCCCTTACTAGATTACAAGATCTAGGATATTGCATGTCTTCCTGGTAAGTAGATAGATACACTATATCTCGTAAGGCATAGAAGGGTTAGGATTCGAATTATATACCATTCTCTGGATTGTGATTTTGGTAGACCGATCTAATTTTTAGCCATGGTAGATTTCGAATCTGCTTGTTTTCAATCTTTGAGTCCATCGAAAATCTGATCTATGAGATCTGAGTGTGTGTTTTTGGAAACATAGGGTTCCTCGCCCATGCATATTACCCCTCATCATAATCAAATGCGGAAGTGGTAGCTCTGTCAATGCTCTTGATTTTTCTTTATGCTCCAGAGCCGTGTTAAGGCATGGCCTTTGTTTCCGGCCAATAATGTCAATGCTCGCCAACCTTAGTTGGTTTGATATGTCTCTGTATTACTTTTACCTTTGATCACTTTTGATCTATCCTAAGAAGGATCAATACCAGGCCCGAGGGTTCCAGCATTGTGTACACACCTTCTCTCTCTGGCACTGTTGGGTTTCAGAAACGTAAGAAATCCTATAACGACTTAAACTGCGCCCTTTCCATCAATATTATGTTTCGGATGATTTGGCTTATTATCGATGTGTTAAAATCTGAAGGGATCCATGCATGGTTTGAGTCCTTTAAGACTGATGTATTCCCGATAAAGAATAATGCTTGAAGTCTGGAAGGTGAACTCAGCTTCCACGAGAAGCCCCCTTCTGAAATAATGTATTTTAACTTGGAGATAAATCTGTTAAAGGTTTGTACCGTTGACAAACCTAATGCTTTTGTTAAGAGTAAGGCTGTCTAATTTTTTTGTATGATATGCTTTTAGTAATGGTTAAAATTCCTTAAAAAGTGAGGTGAACACCTCACGCTATCCTCAAAAGGTGTTTCCTTTTTATAATAAAAATATGTATGCCTAATATTTTACATACATATAATATGTGATAAGATCTCAAGAGAAAGATGCTTATGCACAGTGTTTATAGATTATGGTTTAGATATTTTAAAAAGTAAAATTAAAGATGATGATGTATATAATGTTACGTAGCTTAGAAATACTCTCGGAAAGAGAGTTTATGAGAAGGACAAAACTTAAAATATATCCTCAAAAGGTGTTTCCTTTTTATAATAAATATATGTATGCCTAATATTTTACATACATATAATATGTGATGAGATCTCAAGAGAAGGATGCTTATGCATAGGGTTTATAGATTATGGTTTAGATATTTTAAAAAGTAAAATTCAAGATGATGATGTATATAATGTTACGTAGCTTAGAAATACTCTCTTAAAGAGAGTTTATGAGAAGGACAAAGCTTAAAGTATGGCGACATGGAGATCGCAGATTGTAATCATTTTTGCAAATAAATATGATATGAAACAACAATTTTGGTGGATGTAGCCCAGGGATTTGGGTGAACCACTTACATAGTGTCTCATTGGTTATGTGTTTAAGTGTTTTTTTTTCTTGATAATGTTTGTGTTCTTGAATTTTGTCCTGTACCTTCATAAATTTATTTAAATGCCTTAATGTTTTTGTACATACATCATTGAGTTAAATATGTGGCATGAACACTTTGGTTTGCACACTAGCAATTGCTCAAAACCACTAGGTAGTTGACATACTATGCATAATAACGAATTGAATAAGATGATGTTAAGAGTTTGGGGTTATTACATGTTTTGGATGGTGTTTTATGGGTACCTTGCGAATTGTTGCTTATGGCTAGACATAAGAAGATTTACCCCATCTTTTCATATGCTACCTAAGGTAATTAGGGGTAGTTACATCCAGTTTTAATTCCTTGAGGACTTTATTCAGGTACTTACTCCCTTTAATAATAAGGGTGAAAAGTGTGTTGCTCAAGTTATATTAATACAAATATCATTATTGGATGGTTACAACATGCGGGATAAATAACATAATAATGTGAATTGTTAGATTTAGGTTCTTGCACAAAATGTTAGGTGGTACAATTTTGTGAATCGAATGGGAGGAGCAATAGCAGACTTAATCAAGTAAGCTCACCCAGTTAAAGTATATAGGGCTGAGTAGCTAAGACTAGAAATATAGATAATGATTCAAAATACTTAAGAGAATCACATGTCATTTAATATAAGTGACAATGTGATTAAGAAGAAGTTGAACATGTTGTTTGATACACTTAAGTATTCCGCCTTTGAGGGGATTACTTAATCATGTGGACATTCAAACATATTAAGCATGTTTGTTTTATGTTGTCAATATAAAATCTTAGTAAATTGGATTTAAATTTCATGCTTGGTTTCTCTAGAGGAGGATGGATGTAAGCTATCAAATGACTGTTGCACAATGTGTATACTCTTGTCATTTTCATATTTGACTGGACATGTTTCCTTGAATTGCCATATAAAATCTATCACTAATAAGATTTAATCCTTTTGTAGTGACAATGAAACAAAAATTTCACCTCCTTTTCACCCATGATGGCTTTGAGGTATGAGAGGTACACTACAAGCTCCAAGGGAACCGAGGTGTGCCAAGAGGCACGTTTGTCAAAACTGTCTCGATGATGTTTTTTGAGTACACAACTGGAACAAACACCATCCTTGCAAGATACCATTGAAAGAATAGTCACCATATTTTATTTACATAGTTGTTGCAATGAGCAATAATTTAAGTGGCCAAATCGCTCATGCCAAAGTTTGCTCAAGTTATCACTATGAGCAACAAAAACTGAGGGAAAAGGTGATGACCCAAAGTTGTTAAATTTGTACAACTTGGTAATATCATCAACAGTTCCAGTAGTAAGGACATTTTAAGGATTTTTAAAATCCTTGATTACAACTTGGTGAGGTGTAAATGTCACAGTTTTACCTTCACCTGAATGAGTAATTTGATAGACTGATAACAAATTGTAGGAAATTTTTGGAACACATAGTACATCACTGAAATGACCATTTTCTATTGGAACTATTCCAGATACTACAACACTTAGAGATCTATCATCACCAACAAATATTTGCTTGGTGTTACATTCATGCATAGTAGAAAATATGGCTTGATCCTTAGCCATATGATAAGATCCTCTAGAATCAATGAGCCATTCAATTGAAGTAGAAGAAGAAGATGCACTATAAGAGTAACCAAAAGCACAAAGTGCATGTCCATGAGAGGTAGATTCTAAAGACGAATCTAGGCTGATGTGGTGCTTCTTTATTGCTGCTTCCAAGGATGCCATCTTTTTGAAACACTTAGATTCATCATGATTATCTTTCCCATAAAAATTGCAATGATGCTCAGTCTTCTTTCCTTTTGGCTTGGATCCCTTGTCATTTTTAAAAGAAGGAGCTGACTGAGAGGGTTTGGGACCCTTGTTGTTTGGCTTATTATTTCTAAAATTATGTTTCTTGGGAGGCTTGGAATTTTCTTTCTGTTGGGACAATAAGGCTTTCCCAAATGTATCTACATTGTTAATTATTCGAAGGTGAATGAGCTTATCTTGCTCTATAATTAAGGAATCACAAAATGATTCAAGACTAGGCTCTTGATAGCTAGCTGTAGTCAAGGATTCTTTCATGGAGTAGAATGTAGATACAAAAATAGAATATGCAAGTCCAAGTTTGGAAAGAATATGATAAATACATTGTTTGGCTTCTTTCTTAATCTTTCATTCTGCACATAAGAGTCTAAGAGTTTTATACTTAGATAAATAGTCTTGAATGCATGAAAAATCATTTGGATTCAAGGAAATCAACTCATTCTCAAGTTGATGACCCTGACTTTCATTGTGTTTACCAAACACATGTTCCAACTTTTCCCAAGATATATCAGGTTCATCAATTCCAGATATGTGGAATCACAAATCAGTAGATATTGACATCCCAATCAATCCACGAGCTTCATCACATCTATTTGCCCATTTATTTTTTTTATCATCATTAGTGTGTTCTGTTTCTTTCCCTGAGGTTATCCTGAAAATTCCTCTACTTCGTAGAACATCCTCCATACGAGCTTTCCTTGAGAAATAGTTAGAACTTGTAAGTATAATTTCACAGGTAGCATCCATACTGTAAAATAATGGATGAAATAAAGAAACTAACTATCTGGATGCAAAGAGCTCGAAACAATATGCGGTTTTAAAAAAAAACAACACTGAAAACTTATTCTTGATGATGAAGTTATGCTTGATCAAAGAAAATGTTGAAGATGTCCCCAATAGTGACCTGACAGATATTAACTTGACCAACTAAAAAAAGAGTCCCCCTCTTCCCAAGATCAACATTTGACAATCACTTTATAATAAAGTTGCTTATGAATTACTTTTGTAGAATAAGTGATGTTCACTTTTACAATAATGTTACTTTTAAATTGTGCGGCAATAAATTAAAAGACTTAAGTAACTCGCTTTTTATTTTATTATATTTATGTAAGATGCACTTTTACAATAAACTAACTTGAATAAATAATTGCATGCACTAAAAAGTAGCTTAATAAGACTTGAACTCAAGACCTATTAAGCAATAAAGCAACTTTGGACCAAGTGAGCTAATTTTAAAAGGTACGTAAAAGAATGAAAAGAGGGAGGGTTTTTTTTTTTTTACTCTTCTCTCTCGTTCTCCGTGCTTGCCTTTTTTTCTGCAAATCACAAAAAAAAATAATTAACAAAAACAAAAATAACTTTTTCCACACAATGGAGTTAGATCTTGGTTAGCTTACCCAGAATGTCTATATTTTCAATTTTTCTCCCTGTTTCTGATTTGTTGTGATTGCACAAGGTGCACGACAAAGAGCATACGTAGCTGAGAAGACAAGACTAAAATAGTCCGAGACTAAAACAGTAAAGATCTAATAATAAAACTGATAAAATATGAGAGATTTAAAAAAAAAAAAAAATCCGTCACTGTAACATTATACATTCATATTTGTCGAAATTGGTGTTTCTGGAACAAATAGAAACAGTTTTCGATGAAATGAAAATTATTTCCCAATGGAAACAATGCTCCAGATGCAATGGAATAGCTCCCATAATATACAAATGCACATAAAATACTGAACCAAAAACCCTTTCAAAGTTTCGGTAACACCAGTTCCAGATCTTGATCAAAACCGAAAGCGGCTCTTCATAAACGCTCTGATACCATGTTTGGGTACACAGGGTACTCCCAAAAGAATGAACACCTTGAGAAATCGCTTCACACAAATAGATCATAGATCAACCCACTAATGTTTTTCACGTGGTTAAAACCCTCGAGAGGGAAATAATCCATGGCTCCAGCCAAATAACTACTTGGGGCAATTTATTATGCAAAAGAACGAAAGTTACATGAGCTTCTCATAATCAATCAACTAGCCAAGGACCCTCCATGCTCTTTGAATAGAGATCATAGACCAATCGGGTGTTAAGTCACATATCAATGGTAGGTATGATCTAAGAGAAGTTGAACCATCGGATCACTCTATGTCTAGAACATATCATGACCGTCGGATTAGAATATTTATAAATGCATACTAATGCATACTAAAGAAACACAGTTTTACCTAATGGATATATTACACAAGTTTATATTAACTAACTCCTAAATGTCTAAATATCCTAACATCCCAATATATAAAACAAATCATCATGTTCATATGCAGTGGCGTCTTCAACCCAATATAGAATAAAACATCAATATAATCATCATAATCAATAGGAACATGCCGATAAGTGTTAGGTCAAAAATTCGAGATATTACAAAAAGGAACAAAACATCACCTTTATGTATGACAACATCATTCCATTAACTTTGTAAACATCCACAGTTTGTGCAACCTATGCAAGAGAAGTTTAGAATTTGTGTAAGCCTCCTCACTCCCGTTGATCTTCCCTAGTTGAGCGCAGAGACAGTCCCTCACCATATTTTCCTCTCAACGCAGACAGTAGGAAGAATTCTGCTATAAACGAAGTCAGTGGAAAATCACCCCCAACAAATGGCAGAGCGTTGCTTTTTGAATCAATTTTCCCACCTAACGACTTCACAGCGAGGATTTTTCTCCTGCCCCCACACCCTAGTGTTTCCGGTATTTCAGCTTAAGGATTCCTAGACTGCTGCCACAATGGAAGTTTTAGTCAAGGTGAGTAAATGCAGCCTCCAAAAATAGTGACCAACAGATAGGGCATTCAATATCAATGGATGCTAGCTTAAAATCAACCAAAACATCAGCCATAATGCCTCCTCAGAAATCCACTCGAAGTCCAGGCGTTTCCATAACCCCTCCACAGTTAATTAATTATAGCCCAAGGTGAAATAAATCAGGGGTTGATATTATTCCAAATATAATCATTAACCATAGTTCTTTACTATCATTTTTCTTCATAATTCCACAATATATATGATTATAAAAGGTTACATTATTATATGTGTTTTCTTACATATAATGTAGGTAGGTAGGAGGTTTTTCATAACCTCATTATGAGTTCAGCATACAATATCCAATGTATATATGCCTCCAGCAAATATACATATATATATAGTTATTCATTATCATGTACATAGATTCCACTCTTATAAAAAGGTTTATTTCACCATATAACTCTCCATGATTATATGTACTATTCCATTCATTTATCTATATATACATCTCCAATATATATATATATATATAATATCCTTCATTATTTTACATGAAATGTGCTACATATAATTTATTTATATATAGATATATGCATGGAATCTTACTTCCCATGTGATGTCCCATTACCTGTTCCACAAATAAAACCTACCTCAAAAGTACACCTTTGTCATACATATAATATTCTTCAAAGAAAGATGTCCCAAGTTCCCTTGGTTAATTTGCAGTGGGAGTAACCTCACTGTGGTGAGGGTTTCCCATTCCTCTAGGATGCAGTTATGGTTAAATTCTATTATTATAAGTCGTAGTCACTCTCGGCTCTTCAAGGTGGGAGGGGGATCTTACATCCTTCCCCCCTAGAATGAACACCGTCCTCGGTGTCACTTTTTTGTCATCCCAATCCTTGCTGGCCCACTTGGCTTATTTTCACATTCTCGTGAGCAAAGCCCAATTGTATTTTCTTAACCTCCTTTTCGCCAGAATTACGAAGACTATTATCAGATCTTACATACTTTAACATTTATTAGAAAGAGGACTGCATCATGTTCTCAATTTGAACACTAGTTTAGATCTACATCCTATTAACATCAATGTATCACCAAAATTCAGCATAATTCAGTTTCATCATACTTTCACATTTACGTATTGAGACATGTCACCATTTAGTGACTTGAAAAACTGCTATCACAGCTTTCTTTATCATTATCCTTTGAACTCTCCCTGGAGTTAAATTTTTGGGTGGACTTACATTTTTTTGTGAGGTTACTCTCCCTTTTGACCCCCAGTCAAAAGTTTTCACCTCAGCGACATCAGACAACGTCCTGTCTTCTTGATGTCCAGTTTTGCCTAGGTCTTTTCTTGCCACACCATGCGCCTAACACCAATGTGCTCACGCGGCAATCGCTTGCCTAACACCATTGTGCTCTCACGACATACATGTCTAACACCGATGTGCTCATGCGGCAATCACTTGCCTAACACCATGGTGCTCCCACAACATGCAAATTTTCTTTAGTATAGATTTCCACTTTACCAATCATAATGCACACCCCTAGGTGCTTTGTCATGACTTTTACCATCATTGTCCCGAATTGTGGGTCGGCTATACGGTAAGTCAAAACTTCTGTTAATAACTCACAACTTTTATTATCTAAAGTTGCAGTGGCTTAATCATCACTTAAATGAGCGATATAACCTTGTAAATTATCCAGGAATTAATCCTTACACATTTCTGCGCAAGTCGAGCGCACTTATTTATGCAGGCGTAGTGCACGCGGATAGTAGCACTCGTCATCATCATGGTGAAACCTGCAATGTCAGTATAAACCACATAATTCCACACTTGAATCCTTGGTTAGTAAAACTTTGACATTCGACAATCAGCAATTCTAAGGGGGCTACTTGCCACCATTTCACATCTTAATTACAAGTCTCTATATTTAGTGCAATATAACGAGAAGCATTATCCTTTAAGCACAATATATTTTACCGTTTCACTTTGGCTATACTCTAGTCAAATTTCGTAGGTGATCTAATTAACTTACATTCGATTATTCAGTTGTGGTTCAACTAGGACTTCCACAATTCACCACCTACAGTAATCCCCAATGCTCTGTGAGTTGCCATAACAACATGAAATGTCATTTCAAACATAAAAAATATCATAATATCTACTTGACATATTCTTTCTTCTAGAGCCGAGGAAGCTCCTCTCCAACCACAACTTTCATATCTCTAGGCGTACTTGATGTTTCACGCCTACTTGCTCAATACCGTATCCCCATGCTCCATAGCTTATCATCAAGGTATTTCTACCTCAGCCCTTTAGGCCTGAGTGACTTACATTATACATTCAACATAACTTGATGCACATATAGATCATCCCAAAAGATTCTATAATTAGCTATCCAAAGTTTCTTATTCTTAACATAACAATTATTGAAGCTATGGTTTTTTCCAAAATTTCAAAATAACTAATCAAAAGTTATCATCTTGGTAAACTTTCCATAATAAGAAGGGGATCATACAAACTCCCAATGTTACCATTTCTACTAAGGATTCCATCTTTACCTAGTCCTCATGTGGTGCTGCTTCTTGTAACCATGCGCACCTGCATTACCTACTCAAAAAATTTTGCCCAAAAATAAGTCGCATCTTATCTCATAAACAAATTACATGATAACATGATCTTATTAGACTGCGACAAATATGTTTGTGCATCGTATCAAGGCTTTACTTCCTTTTCAAAATCTTTTTGCTGTGCACTTAATCTTACTAGACATAATTTCAAACACAATTTGAACTTGCACTTTGCTTCATCAATAATAGGTAAAACACATAAGTATATCTTTCTCAAGGCAAGGCTATTAGTGTCTTCATTTCCTCGTTCTTCAATTCAAATCAAGTAACCTTTCCTGTACTTTAGTACACGCAACTAACTTCATGCATTACACCTAATACTCAGAAGACGTGCAGAAATTTCAGCAACATTTCCTTGGATTAAACTATCACATAGTTAAATCACATAGTTTACAACATACCTGCATGTCGGTGAGCTCATCAGGTCCGAGTGTTTTAACTTTGCTCTGATACTATATGTAGTGTCCCTGTTACTCCTTGATGCGAATGAGTGCAGAAAAAGGGGTAAAAAAATTTTCCCTTTTCCTTTATTACTACAAAGAGGTTCAGCCTGTTAGCAACATCTTACAAGAAATCTTAATATATTGTGTCAAAAACCATGTGCACTATAGGGAGGTTTGTCTAGTGCTATTACTCCATACACCAACAACATTGTCTGAAAGAATTCTGGTTATATATAT
>LPNX010298348.1:0-54756 GCA_001517045.1 Pseudotsuga menziesii
TTTTAAATTATATAATTGCCGTCCCCTGAAAAATTGGGGTTGCGCTCTAGCCGTCCCGGAAACTCGTCACCGCGTCCCCTCGTCCTCGAGACCAGTGCAACATAGCATTTTAGCTATTTACAGAGCAGTTAAGGTGCCTAGAGTTGTATCAATGTTTTCTTATTGGGCTGATGTTGGTTCAGATGGATTATTTACATGTGTATGACTTAGCTTATATTATCTTGTGTTATGGTTATCATTGCTCTTATATTCATCTTTGTGACATGTATTAGCATTTAGTGTCATGATCTAGCGATCATATAAATATGTGGACTTGGATGTATTGTTATCATGTATTGATGTCCCTACTCATACCTGGAAGTTCTTGATCTATACTCATTGGTTTTACCCTCCTGAAGGAGAATAGAGGTAGTCATTCTCACCATACTTTGGCTTGCTAGTGTTGGTCTCATTATTAATTGTCTCCACCCATCCATTACCTTCCAGTTATGTTCTCAACCCGACCTACTACTTGACTTATGGCATGGAGGACCTTTCCCCACTAGAGCCTTTGTTGGACAAACCTCCCTGTTATTTGTGTCTCGGCTCTGAGTTTCTTAGGTTGTGTTGGCTAACCTGAAACAAGTAGCGCTTCCATCAATACAATGTATTTGGAAATGAAATGAATATCTTATGAAAAAGCCCAACCATGAAAAGTAGTGTTTTTAAACATACATGAATGCAAGGCTAGCCTAATGAAATTGGCTTTGAAGTACAATGTGTTACCAACTTTTTTGTACCATAGCTGGGTTACCTGAGGAGCCGCCGGTTGACAGACTTGTTCAAAGTTTGATTCCAGTGTATCAGTTGATCCGTTTGCTTGTCTAGCCAATATTTGCTAGTCACTTTTTTATTTGAATAATTTTAACCATGGCCTCGCGGGGTTTGTAATAAAATGTGCTAGTAGGATATTTTTGAGTGGTTCGGTCTCCTGAGACGTAGAATCTCAAATAGGGTATTCCAGGGAGTTTTTTGCCCCTGACAATTATGCTTTGCCTTCAGCCGAATATAATTGACGAAGTTTTCTCTCGCTTCCTCCAAAGCTTGTATGCTTGATGTTGAATTCTGGGCCTTGGGGGGTTATTAGAGCCCAACTGAGTGTTATAAGCCTACTAGACATTATTTAGATAGATCATGGTGGTGTCCTAAGTCATCTGGACACATAAAAAATTTTCGAAAAAATCTTTTTCGAACAATGAAAAATTATTTTTTAATTTTTTAATTTTAATTACTTTTCCTAAGTTTTTTGGGTTAATTTTTCCATAAATTAAATGGAAAAAACCCGTTTGTGATCCAGACTCCGAATTCAGTGATTGATGGCTCTAACCTTAAGCCAAACATCATTCTTGATCAGCCAACCAGTCAGAACCAGCTTTTAGATCAACAATCGGACACATACTGCCTTTTTACTCAAAAAAGTCAGTTTTGAGTAAAAAAATGATTTTTATTAAAAAATGATTATTTTGGAGAAAACTAAAACTCCAAATTAATCTAAATTCAGTAAAATAAAAGGCTAAATGACATCTCATGGAACACTTATGATGATTGGAGTTATCATAACTCAGCTTCAGTCATCATTAAGAGAGCAATTAATTTATTATCAGTTATCAGACATGTCATCTCCAGCTAAAAATGAGATGGAGAGCTCTTGTTGGTCCGGTGATTTGATCGAGGTGAAGACTGAAGCTTACACCATCAGTAGGCTTCCCAGACCTAACAAAGTAGTTTTCCAGACCTGGCAGGCAGCTTTCCCATGCAGCAGGGTTGGTTTTTTGGTTTTAGGGTTTTAACACTCTCTCATTTGTTAAATAGAGGCTCTGTCAGCTCTATTGAGGATGGAATTTTGTGTAGAGAAACTCTGGTGAAACTTTTGTAATTGCTTGTTGCTTCTATGCAACCATTGGAATAAAATTAAGGCTTTGGATGCTCATGTGGTGTGATTATTTGGATGATTGCACTTGATGGATGAGGTGATGTTGTTTTAATGCTTTTCTTTCTTGTTTATTTGAGATTATGATGTTATGCTTTAGAAGGCTTCTGTAAGCACATAAGAACAGGTATTTGCGGTTTGCAGGTTAGCTATTTATTGATTTACTTCTAGAATTTAAAAAAGAGCATTGTTTTATTCAGTTGTAGTTCATGCTCTTCTTTATTTCAATTTGTGAACAATACATGATCTAATCTTTGTATGGCAAGTCTATGAGTGTTATTTTATAGATCCTTCCATCCAACCAAGCAGAAGTTCGAGCTCAGCTGCATCTTCTTCTCTTGGAGTCAAGTACGCTTTTCCGGTAATTGCATGCTTGACGAGATCCAAGTGCTTTAAAAAGATCCGCAGGTTTGACCATTCTCTCCTTGCTTTTATTCATCATTCAAATTAAAAAATCTTTATTTTCTTGGGATTAGGGCACGTTTGGGCTAAAGTGAACATTCATTCACTTAGCCTTTGCCCCGATTGGCTGCCCTGTGCTTTATTTTCAGCCTTTTAGGCCTTTTATTTGCAGCCTTTCCTTCACTTAGTTCGCTGTCCACTTTTCCCCACTTTTTGCCCTTTTGGACAGCGCTCTTTTGCCTCCTTTTTTCACTTTTTGCAGCCCCTTTCCATCCTCTTTTTGGGCCATCTTTTGGGGTGTATTTTCAGCCTTTTAGGCCTTTTATTTGCAGCATTTCCTTCATTTTGTTTGGTGTTCACTTTTTCCCATTTTTACCCTTTTGGACAGCCCTCTTTTGCCTCTTTGTTTCCACTTTTTGTAGCCCTTTTCCATCCTTTTCTTCAACCATCTTTTGGGCTATACTTTCAGCCTTTTCACCCTCATTTTGCAGCCCTCTTTCTCACTTAGTTTCCAGCCTTCTTTTGACTTGCCTTTTGCTCTCTTTTCACCCCTCTTTCACCCCTCTTGCCTTGCCTTTTTCTTCTCTCTCTTCTTCCTTCTTCTTGGTGAGTTTGGGTAAATGTTTTTAGCTAGTTTATAGATTAAATTTCAAGTTATTTTTGATCAACTAATATCATAACAAGTGTGTGTCTAGAGCTCTTAGATTGCAGACAGGTGAAGGAGAGCCCAAAGGCCACAAACGAACAAGAAGTGCAAAGAGAACAAAAAGACTGCTATCCCTCTTCTTGCATCCCCTTCTTTCCCCGTTCTTCCAAGAAGCAAAGAACACATCATCATTGTAAAAGATTAATAAAAAGAGCTGAGTGGGAGGAAGTTTCCTTCCTTTTCTACTTCCCCTATTTTGGGGAAGTGTGTCTTGTGTTCATTTTCATGATTTGCTTAGTATAGTTTTCCTTAAGCAATTAATTTAGTTCTTTGATTAGACTTAGTTTCATTCTTACTAATTGCTAGATTTATCATTGTTTGTTGGTATCTTGTTGTAAATTGTTAAATCATAAGGAGAACCAAAATCTCTTGAATCTCACCATAAGGTGGATCAAGATTGCTCTCTGTCGGAGAGTTTTAATCAACCACCTTTCATCTTAATTATTGTGTTTGTTTAATTCAAATCATCCATAAGTAAGACTCTTGAACTTGCAGAAACACAAGTCAAGAGCACTCTCTATCGGAGAGCATCTTAGGTTTGCACAACCCTTGCATTAGTATCATCTAGATTAGCTAAGTCTTTTGAACCACTGTCATAAGACGAGGTCAAGAGCGCTCTCTGTCGGAGTGTTTTAATTTATTAACTTAATAAAATTTGCAACTCACGTCCCTTTAATTAATTAAGCCCCTCCCTCCTTGCCGGAGTATGCTCTGATCGATCTTAGATCGGAGTACTCACATTAGAGGAATTTTGGGGTCTAAAATGGGCCTCCTAAGGAAAATAATAAAATAATAGTTAAAATAATAAAATAATATTGATTAATTTTGGAGGAAGAAAGAAAAAAACTACTTTTTGTGTTCGTATTTTCGACATATCTCCCTGTGCTTTTACTCAAATTTCGATCGGGAGGGCTCGTTGGATGCGGAATTTGATTCCGCATCCAACGAGTACCCACATTGCATACTTTTGACGGACCCCGCTACCCCAAAAACAAGAAATACCTGAAAAAACGTGATGATGATCATCACGGACCCCGCTACCCCAAAAACAAGAAATACCTGAAAAAATGTGATGATACCTGAAAAAACGTGATGATCATCATCATGATCATCACGTTTTTTCAGGTATTTCTTGTTTTTGGGGTAGCGGGGTCCGTGAATCATCACCACGTTTTTTCAGGTATTTCTTGTTTTTGGGGTAGCGGGGTCCGTCAAAAGTATGCAGTGTGGGTACTCGTTGGATGCGGAATCAAATTCCGCATCCAACGAGCCCTCTCGATCGAAATTTGAGTAAAAACACAATGAGATATGTCGAAAATACGAACAAAAAAAGTAGTTTTTTTTAATGACAAATACGTCAATTCAACCATTATGGTTGACTTATTTTATTGAAATTCTATTGGTTCTTGAATTCCAACTCACAAAAACTTATTTTGGCACGTTTTTTTATAAGGCCCATTTTAGACCTCAAATTTCCTCTAATGGAAATGGCACTGGATTTTTAAACCTCGTAAGAGTAACCTAATAACACTTAAACACCCCGTACCCAACGCACCGATGTTGTAGGGATTCTTCCAAAGTACTTCCTAGTAGAGGCGCCGGAACCTTCCGCTGTCATAGATTCTCGGCTAGCTGGTCACTTGACAATATCAGCCTGGGATACTGGGCGGGCCTGACATGTCTTCAACAGAGGCAACTTAGAAGAGTCTCCTGGCTTTGATAAACCTTTTTGTTGACACCCTAAAGCAAGACCACTGTTAAAAACTCTTAAAAATTACCAAGAGTACTTACAAAACCTAACATTCTCTGGCATCTTTTGGGATTCACATCTTTCTAAACACGAAGCATCTCCGATAATTTTACTCCATAGGCACTGGTTCCATCTTTTAGCATTGTTGATAATCTGGGCCATTTGTCTATTGAATGTTTGATTATAAGTCATATCTGTGAATGTTTTGTTTATTTTCGTGAATTGCTCAAATATTTGTCTATCTTTTAATTCTAGTGATAGCAACGTGGATTGCTTTGTCTTGTGTTTAATTCATCATATTAATCATCTAAAATCACAGAAACTCCTAAACAACACCCATCCGCATCTGAAAACATTTAAAACTTAACTTAAACATTGAGCCATAGAAACTTCTTTGTTAGGGACTACCCCCCTTGGATTCGTTAGGAGTTAGCCTAAACGGAGGAGCTAGGAGTAGGTGACAATACCTAGCTCTGTGCTTGCTCCCAAGGTCACACCTCTCCCACTTTTTCAAGTGAGGAGACAACTTTCGGAAGATTTCTGCTCTCGGTGTGCAATCGACGGACGACATCTTTTGGCGCCGTTGCCGGGGACAAATCTTTTTGTTCCTGGACGACCTTTGTTTCTTTTAGTTTTTTACCTTTTTATCCTTTTTGGTAGATTTTTACTCCAATCACTCTCTGAAATTAGACTTAAGTTCACCTGGCGACTCCACTGTCAGTTAACACCTCAAGGTATTCTACTAGAAGAAACTCTGTAGGTTTGGTCGATTTCATCCCTAACCCCGAAAAGGTCTTAAGGAGGAGATTAAACAAACTATCTTCTCGCAGGATCCTTGCAGAACTTGGATTCGAGTCTGTTTCAGACATCCACATTTTATTTCCTGAAAACACTAATACCACTGTTTTTGACAT
Source organism: Pseudotsuga menziesii (assembly GCA_001517045.1). NCBI lineage: Eukaryota > Viridiplantae > Streptophyta > Pinopsida > Pinales > Pinaceae > Pseudotsuga > Pseudotsuga menziesii. The sequence continues at coordinate 5,742 of LPNX010298348.1, forward strand.
AATGGGCGAGTATTTTACTCAGCTTGACTTTTCTTAGATAGCAGGTCAACCCCACCGTCTTCTAGACAAAGCTGTCGAGAAGCTCCCGATGTATACAGGCACTGATGCCATTACCTCTGCCATGCACCTCAGGAACTTTTCTAGGTGTATCAACGCTTATATAAATGATCCGGTTAGCCAACATGATGACGTGTATATGAAGTTATTTGCTCTATCACTGGATGGAAAGGCGGGCGACTGGTATAGCAATTTACCAGACAATTCCTTTAATAGTCTAGCAGCTTTCAAAACTTCTTTCACCAACAAGTTCGGTGAAAAGAAAGAACCTCGGCATCAACTTGCGTCCTTGACCAACATAAAGAAGAAAGACACAGAAACAATGGACGAGTTCAATACTAGGTTCACGGAATTGTCAAATGCCATCCCTACTGAGTATGCCCCAATTAAACCAACCATCCTGGTCTATTACATTGAGGCACTTAGTGGCAAAATGCAGTACCAGATCAGAGACAAGGAGCCTGCTAACTTGCTCTAGGCTCGGGAGATGGCAATCAAGATTGATCTGGACATGCAGTCATTTGGTGAATCTAACCTCCACGATTATTCAAGGTCTTCAACTCCGTTGAAAATTAGTGAACCAAAAGACAAGGATCCTTTATCAGCTATGAAGGATTCCTATGAAAAACAAATGATGGAGATGAAGAAAAATATGGAGGAGGCAGAGCATAAACACTTAGCACAGTTAAAAGAAATTCAAAATAGGGTGATCACAATGGAAAGAACTCAAACTCACTCCACTCCTAGAACCTTTCCTGCCAAGCCAACTTGGCAAAGAAAGCCTCCCAACCATGAGCAGAGGCCTCCTCATCAGCAAGAGGCCGCTAACATGGTTGAGCAGTATAAACCATTTTGCAGAGCATGCAGAGATTTCCATGAGGAATCTGGCTGCCACTATGCATGCTATGTTTAGGAGCATGGTCGCCCTGAAGGATGCGGTTCGAATACGTCGACAAGCGAGCCTGACTTTATCAATAACATAGATGACATCTCCAACATCCACATAGGAAATTGGCCAAAGGCCAATTGTTATGAAAAGAAAGTTGACAACCTGACTCAGTACTATGGAGAGATGCCTTCAGTCGAGCAGATCAACAATACCCAGAACTTCAAAGGGATAACTTATCAAAGAAAGGGGTCTTCTGCACAGAATATTCCCAAGGTAACAGCTCCTAATCCTCCCAAAGAGTTGAAACAAAAGAAATTGTTGATTTAAGTTTTGACTTAGGTAATTGGTTAGCGAATACAAAAGTCCCTGTTCCGGTCCTTGAATTATGCAAAATCCCCGGCCAAAGAGAGAAACTTTTGAAAATCTTAGAGCCTCAGAGTAATGTTGATCCTCAAGTTGAAGAAAGTTCTTCAAGTACTTTAAAAACTATTACCCCTAAGAAAGTCACTTTTTCCGATACCGTGGAGCGGACTTCGAATAATGTCTTTGCTGATCCTCCTATAGTTCTACATACTAGGGACCCATGAAAGGAAGATCATCCCCCTTTTTACGTATCATTGATGATGGGTGACCTTCTTCTACATAATTGTATGTTAGACTTAGGATCTAGTTCTAGCATCATGACCAAAAAAGTCATGCAACAACTTGACCTAAGGACCAAGAGACCTTACCAGAACGTGTGTGCCATGGACTCTAGACTGGTCAAGGTCGAAGGGATGATTGAGAACCAGCTAGTCAAATTGGCCAAGTATTCGGATATCCAGATCACAATGGACATCCTAGTTATTGATGTTCCAGACAAATGGGGTATGTTGCTTTCTAGGAAATGGGGTGCCACTTTGGGAGGGTCAATCCAGATGGATTGGACCTATGCTACCTTTCCAGCGTCAGAGTTTTCACTTGTTAAGTTGTATTCTGAAAAGAAAAAAAGGCACCATGTTGAAAACCCTCAAAAACCATTAAATGAGTATGCTTACCACACTAATGAGAATGGCTCCTATCAAATCAACTCCACCTTCTTGGAACCCATCCAAGAAGAGATGAAGACCGAAAAACTTAGTGAGTTGTGGAGAATGAATTTTGATGGTGCTTACTCTAAAACGGGCAAGGGGGCTGCTGTTGTCATTGTTTCACTAGAGGGTAAGGTTTTCAATTTTGCCTTCAGATTGGAGTTCGAAGCAACTAACAATGTGGCGGAGTATGAGGCACTTCTACTGGGCATTGAGACTGCAAAAGACATGGGGATTAAGTTGCTTGATATTAAAGGGGACTCTGATTTAATCATCCAACAAGTTAAGGGTCAGTTTGCATGTAAGTGTCAAAGACTTAAAAAATATAGAAATGCAATCTGGGATACAATGGAATTCTTTAATGCCCTTAACATAGAAGCAGTCCCTAGAGATCAGAATAGTGCCTCCGATAGACTTGCAGTTTCAGGCTGAAACTTTCAGCGTTAACTCTTCAGCCATTGGATGAGATGTTAGAGGGGAATTGTCCTTTAGAGATTAACTTCAGACCTTCTGTTCCTAACAATGTTGAACATTGGCAAGTCTTCAAAGACGATGAGCAGATTTTGAGATTCATTCATAATGTTGATGAATTCCTTAATTTTAAAGTAAATGATCGGGAAGAAAACAAAGAATATTATGGAGAAGGTGACCAGTTTAACAATCCTGTCCCACGGGGCCTAGTTGCATTAGAAAACATCTTTGACAGACAGGACAGAAGAAAAAGCAATGTTGAGCAGATGAAACCAGGAGATTACATTGAAATCAACATTGAGACGGAAACAGAACCCAAAATTATAAAAATTGGAAAAGGTACTTCCGAAAAAGAAAGGAATAGCCTCATAAAATTGGTCAAAGAGTATAGGGATGTATTTGCCTTTACTTATGACGAGCTCAAAGCTTATAGGGAAGATGTATTTCAACATACTATTCCCCTAAAGCCAGAATGTCAAAAAGGCAAGCCTTTCAGACAAAAACTTAGGCAAATAAATCTTAAGTTAGCACCAATCATCAAGAAGGAGTTAGAGAAAATGCTAGCAGCAGGAATAATAGCTCCCACTAGACATTCCACGCGGTGCTCTAACTTAGTAGTTGTAAGGAAGAAGAACAGGAGCATAAGGATATGTATAGATTTCAGGAATCTAAACATAGCATGTCTTAAGGACAATTACCCCCTCCCCAACATGGAGACCCTCCTCCAACGGGTCACTGGATCGAGCATGATGTCGATGCTGGATGGTTTTTCGGGCTATAATCAAGTAGTCTTTCAAGAGGAGGATAGGCATAAGACCACCTTCACAACTCCTTGGGGCACTTTTGAGTATCTGAGAATGCCCTTTGGCTTTTTAAACGCAGGAGCTACTTTCCAAAGAGCCATGGATTATGCTTTCAAGGAGTCGATTGGCAAAGTCATTGAGATCTATCAAGATGATCTCACTATTTTTTCGAAGGAAAGATCTAGCCATGTTGGTCATCTCAAGCAGATTTTCGAGCGGTGTAGGAAGTATGGCATTTCTCTGAATTCGGCTAAGTCGGTGTTAGGCATAGAAGAGGGAAAACTCTTAGGACATATCATCAACAAAGACGGTGTCAAAATTGATCCCGAGAGAGTAGAGGCCATAAAAAAAATCCCTCTCCCTAAGAATGTTAAAGCCCTTCAGTCATTTAATGGTCATATCAATTTTATCAGGAGATTCATTCCAAACTTGGCAAAATTAATGAAACCCATGCAGGCCTTACTCAAGAAAAATGCTAAGTTTGTGTGGACCACTGAAGGAAGGAAAGCTTTTGATTCAATAAAAAATGCCATTACTAGGTCTCCGGTCTTAGTCAGCCCGGATTACGCGAAGGATTTCTTGATCTTTTCATTTGCCTCTGAAGATACCATTGCCGGTGTGTTGCTCCAAAAGAACATTGAAGGGTTTGAGCAACCTATAGCATTCATGAGTAGAGCCTTGCAGAATTCCGAGCTAAAGTATACCATCATGGAGAAGCAAGCTTATGCCTTAGTCAAATCATTAAAACATTTCAGGACTTATATCGGGTATTCCAAGGTTATCGGATATGTTCCCCACACTGCGGTCAAGGATCTCCTTTCTCAAAAGGATTGTTTAGGAATAAGGGGTACATGGGTATCCAAGATTCAGGAGTATGACCTTGAGATAAAACCTACTAAATTAATAAAGGGACAAGGCTTGGCAAGAATGCTTACTCAAAAGAACGGAGAAGCCATTGAGATGATTGCAGAAAATGATATCCCGCAGCCTACCATGACTCCTGCCCTTCAAAACCTTGATAACCATTGGTATTCAGACATCATTTTCTTTCTCCTCCATCTCACTTGCCTAGATCACCTCAAAGGACACAAGCGTAGGGCTTTGAGACTTAAGACCGCTAGGTATTGCCTTACCCAAGAGGGTCTGGGTTGGAGGGACCCAGATGGTATTATACTTAGGTGCATCAACGAACAGGATTCTAAAAAGATATTAGCAGAGTTTCACTCAGGATTTTGTGGAGGCCACTATGCAGCAAATACAACTGCCCACAAAATCTTGAGAGTTGGTTACTATTGGTCAACCATTTTTGCAGATGCTCACAAGCATATCAAGTGTTGCCAAGAGTGCCAGCTGTTCACTGGGAAGCAGAAGTTGGCAGCTCTTCCCCTTTCTCCTTTTCAGCAGTGGGGGCTCGATTTTATTGGAAAATTCACGGATAATTCCAGCAATGGTTTTTGTTGGATTTTCACAGCAACCGATTACTTCACCAAGTGGGTAGAGGCTATACCCACTAAGACTGCCACTGAGAAGGTTGTTATAGACTTCATCGAGGAAATAATCATCACGAGATTCGGGACTCCCTTAAAATTAACAACCGATAATGCCAAAGCCTTCAATTCCGAAAAAAAGAATGACTTATGTTTTAAGTATGGCATTATCCTATCCCACTCATCTGATTATTACCCACAGGGCAATGGACTTGCTGAGTCCACCAATAAAAATTTAATGTCAATCCTCAAGAAGACTGTGGGGGATAATAAGAGATCATGGGATAGTAAAATTAAGTATGCTGTGTGGGCGGATAGAATCACTAAGAAAAACTCAACTGGTAAATCACCTTTTGAGCTGGTGTATGGACTCATAGCCACCCTTCCGGTCAGCATGCACATTCCGATCTTCAGGATGCTAAGTGAGTATGGCACGGAACAGGCAGAAATGGAACAGAGAATAAACCAGATTGTAGAATTGGATGAATCCCGAAGAGCTGCCCTTGATCAGTCACTCAGACATCAAGAAAGTATGAAAGGGCACTTTTGAAAAGTCAGCTAGGCCAAGAGCTTTCCGAATCGGAGATACTGTTCTCTTATGGGATAAGAGAAGGGAGAAGCCTGGAAAGCATGGGAAATTTGACAGCCTTTGGAAATGCCCTTTATCATCCGCGACACGACTGTCACCAATTCTTTTTTCCTTAACACTATGGACGGAGAAATTTTAAACCTGCCCATGAATGGCCAACACTTGAAGCCTTTCTATCGAAACAATCTCCAAGATGACCAAGGGGTCATCACAGGACTTTTCTAAACCTATCCTTGTTGTATTTCTATGTACTTTACTTTTGTATCATATGTTATGTATCATAACTTCGTAGAATGCTGCATTAAAGCTCTTTCTTTTGTATACTAGCATTTGTATCATATTTCATTCTATATATGCTGAAAAACAAGAAGTTTATTGCCATGTACTTTATTTCAAAAAAAACAAAAATTATTTTTTGGTATTTCATCATGGCATATTTTTATTTTATACATGGAACTGAGACATTTCTGTTTACATGCAGGTACCAGAGATTCCTGGATTCTCAGGCACTCTTTTTGATCAATAGATCAAGCAAGTACCTGTCCCACAGTTGGAGCTAGATGTTACCAACTTTTTTGTACCATAGTTGGGTTACTTGAGGAGCCGCTGGTTGACAGACTTGTTCAAAGTCTGATTCCAGTGTATCAGTTGATCCGTCTGCTTGTCTAGCCAATATTGGCTAGTCACTTTTTTATTTGAATAATTTTGACCATGGCCCCGCAGGGTTTGTAATAAAATGTGCTAGTAGGATATTTTTGAGTGGTTCGGTCTCCTGAGACGTAGAATCTCAAATAGGGTATTCTAGGGAGTTTTTTGACCCTGACAATTATGCTTTGCCTTCAGTCGAGTATAATTGACGAGGTTTTCTCCCGCTTTCTCCAAAGCTGGAATGCCCGATGTTGAATTCTGGGCATTGGGGGGTTATTAGAGCCCAACTGAGTGTTATAAGCCTACTAGACATTATTTAGATAGATCATGGTCGTGTCCTAAGTCATCTGGACACATAAGATTTTTTCGAAAAAATATTTTTTCGAACAGTGAAAAATTATTTTTTAATTTTTTAATTTTGATTACTTTTTCTAAGTTTTTTGGGTTAATTTTTCCATAAATTAAATGGAAAAAACCCGTTCGTGATCCAGAATCCGAATTCAGTGATTGATGGCTCTAACTTTAAGCCAAACTCATTCTTGATCAGCCAACCAGTAAAAACCAGCTTTCAGATCAACAATCGGACACATAATGTTTTTTTACTCAAAAAAGTCAGTTTTGAGTAAAAAAATGATTTTTATTAAAAAATGATTTTTATTAAAAAAATAATTATTTTGGAAAAAACTAAAACTCTCCAAATTAATCCAAATTCAGTGAAATAAAAGGCTAAATAACATCTCATGGAACACTTATGATGATTGGAGTTATCATAACTCAGCTTCAGTCATCATTAAAAGAGCAATTAATTTATTATCAGTTATTAGACATGTCATCTCCAGCTAAAAATGAGATGGAGAGCTCTCGTTGGTTCGGTGATTTGATCGAGGTGAACACTGAAGCTTACACCATCAGTAGGCTTCCCAGACCTAACAAAGTAGGTTTCCAGACCTAGCAGGCAGCTTTCCCATGCAGCAGGGTTGGTTTTTTGGTTTTAGGGTTTTAGCACTCTCTCATTTGTTAAATAGAGACTTTTTCAGCTCTATTGAAGATGAATTTTTGTGTAGAGAAACTCTGGTGAAACTTTTGTAATTGCTTGTGGCTTTTATGCAACCATTGGAATAAAATTAAGGCTTTTGAGGCTCATGTGGTGTGATTATTTGGATGATTGCACTTGATGGATGAGGTGATGTTGTTTTAATGCTTTTCTTTTTTGTTTATTTGAGATTATGATGTTATGCTTTAGAAGGCTTCTAAAAGCACATAAAGAACAGGTATTTGCGGTTCGCAAGTTAGCTGTTTATTGATTTACTTCTAGAATTTAAAAAAGAGCATTGTTTTATTCAGTTGTAGTTCATGCTCTTCTTTATTTCAATTTGTGAACAATACATGATCTAATCTTTGTATGGCAAGTTTATGAGTGTTATTTTGTAGATCCTTCCATCCAACCAAGCAGAAGTTCGAGCTCAGCTGCATCTTCTTCTCTTGGAGTCAAGTACGCTTTTCCGGTAATTGCATGCTTCACGAGATCCAAGCGCTTTAAAAAGATCCACAGGTTTGACCATTCTCTCCTTGCTTTTATTCATTATTCAAATTAAAAAATCTTTATTTTCTTGGGATGAAGGCACGTTTGGGTTAAGGTGAACATTCATTCACATAGCCTTTGCCCCGGTTGGCTACCTTGTGTTTTATTTTCAGCCTTTTAGGCCTTCTATTTGCAGCCTTTCCTTCCCTTAGTTCGCTGCCTACTTTTCCCCACTTTTTGCCCTTTTGGACAGCCCTTTTTTGCCTCATTTTTCCACTTTTTGCAGCCCCTTTCCATCCTCTTTTTGGGCCATCTTTCGGGCTATATTTTCAGCCTTTTAGGCCTTTTATTTGCAGCCTTTCCTTCCTTTTGTTCGCTGTCCACTTTTCCCCATTTTTACCCTTTTGGACAGCCCTCTTTTGCCTCTTTGTTTCCACTTTTTGCAACCCTTTTCCAACTTTTTCCTCAACCATCTTTTGGGCTGTACTTTCAGCCTTTTTCACCCTCATTTTGTAGCCCTCTTTCTCACTTAGTTTCCAGCCTTCTTTTGACTTGCCTTTTGCTCTCTTTCCAACCCTCTTTCACCCCGCTTGCCTTTCCTTTTTCTTACCTCTTTTCTTCCTTCTTCTTGGTGAGTTTGGGTAAATGTTTTTAGTTAGTTTATAGATTAAATTTCAAGCTATTTTTGATCAACTAATATCATAACAAGTGTGTGTCTAGAGCTCTTAGATTACAGACAGGTGAAGGAGAGCCTAAAAGCCATAAACAAAGAAGGAGTGCAAAGAGAACAAAAAGACTGCTATCCCTCTTCTTTCCCCGTTCTTCCAAGAAGCAAAGAACACATCATCATTGTAAGAGATTAATAAAAAGAGCTGAGTGGGAGGAAGTCTCCTTCCTTTTCTACTTCCCCTATTTTGGGGAAGTGTGTCTTGTGTTCATTTTCATGATTTATTTAGTATAGTTTTCCTTAAGCAATTAATTTAGTTCTTTGATTAGACTTAGTTTCATTCTTACTAATTGCTAGATTCCTCGTTGCTTGTTGGTATCTTGTTATAAATTATTAAATCATAAGAAGAACCAAAATCTCTTGAATTTCACCATAAGGTGGATCAAGAGTGTTCTCTGTCGGAGTGTTTTAATCAACCACCTTTCATCTTAATTATTGTGTTTGTTTAATTCAAATCATCCATAAGTAAGACTCTTGAACTTGCAGAAACACAAGTCAAGAGCACTCTCTATCGGAGAGCATTTTAGGTTTGCACAACCCCTGCATTAGTATCATTTAGATTAGCTAAGTCTCTTGAACCACTGTCATAAGACGAGGTCAAGAGCGCTCTCTGTCGGAGTGTTTTAATTAATTAACTTAATCAAATTTGCAACTCACGCCCCTTTAATTAATTAACCCCCCTCCCTCCTTGTCGGAGTATGCTCTGACCGATCTTAGATCGGAGTACCCAGAAACGGCACTGGATCTTTAAACCCTGCAAGAGTAACCTAATAACACTTAAACACCCCGTAACCAACGCACCGACGTTGTAGGGATTCTTCCAAAGTACTTCCTAGTAGAGGCGTCGGAACCTCTCACTATCATAGATTCTCGGCTAGTTGGTCACTTGACAATATCAGCCTGGGATGCTGGGCGGGCCCGACATGTCTTCAACGGAGGCAACTTAGAAGAGTCTCCCGGCTTTGATAAACCTTTTTGTTGACACCCTAAAGCAAGACCACTGTTAAAAACTCTTAAAAATTACCAAGAGCACTTACAAAACCTAACATTCACTGGCATCTTTTGGGATTCACATCTTTCTAAACACGAAGCATCTCCGATAATTTTACTCCATAGGCACTGGTTCCATCTTTTAGCATTGTTGATAATCTGGGGCATTTGTCCATTGAATGTTTGATTATAAGTCATATCTGTGAATGCTTTATTTATTTTCGTGAATTGCGTGGATTGCGTTGTCTTGTGCTCAATTCATCATATTAATCATCTAAAATCACAGAAACTCCTAAACAACACCCATTCGCATCTGAAAACATTTAAAACTTAACTTAAACATTGAGGCATAGAAAACTCTTTGTTAGGGACTACCCCCTTTGGCTTCGTTAGGAGTTAGCCTAATCGGAAGAGCTAGGTGTAGGTGACAGTACCTAGCTCTGTGCTTGCCCCCAAGGTCACACCTCTCCCACTTTTTCAAGTGATGAGACATCTTTCGGAAGATTTCTGCTGCTGGTGTGCAATCAGTGGACAACACAATGAAAGGAATATCTTAAAACATTCACGAAAAGTAGTGTTTTTCAACATTCATGAATGCATAAAGCTTAAATAATAAAAATCCGTGTAATAAAAACATGGACCAAGGCTATAGAAAATCAAAGGCCCAAAAAAAACAATGGTTCCTAAAGTTATATCTAAGGATTGCTGTCCTTACTTTTATTGAGTTGGATTGTGAGCATTTGTCAAGGTGAATAAGCACCTCTGAAGTAACTCACCCATTTGTGAGACACTGCCATCCCCTTTGTTGTAGCTTGTTTGTCATATGCTAGAGTGAGTATCCCCTTTCCATATCCGAAGTGTCACAATGTCAAGTTGGTAGTCACCCTTTGGCCTAGCCTTGTGAATTTTAGCCCTCACCTTTTTCTAGCAAATTGATTACAACTATGAAGTGAGTATGGTCTTGAATGTCTGGTTGGGGTTATAGTTAATAAATAAAATCCTTTATATTTAGTTGATAGATCGCCAGTGAAATGATTACTACTTGTTATAAGTGTTATTTTGAATGATTTGTAGAGCATGTCTTGACCTATGAACACTTGCAGCAAATGGATGCTAGTCTGAGTTATATTGCTGGTTATATGGTCATTTACAGATTATTATGTTGTCTATATTGGATATTGTAGATGATCATGGAGAGACATATAGGGTGTATGAGTATGCACCTTAGATGGATTTGGATTCCCTGAGTTCAATGAGACAACTTGCTTTCAGTTCTGGGCAATTGCAAGGATGATTTGACTCAGTGTACCTTTCTAGTGCAGTTTTGCCATATTGGATGGCCTGTCTGAGCAGGGAGATTATCTTCTTGGATCTCCTAGGGCGCTGTATGAGAAGGGGGTGGTCCAGCGACTTGTTTTTACCATATTACGCCCCTCCCAGAGAGCTTGCTGGGCTCAGTTGGATAACGCAGGCAACCTATGAGGCAGTTTTGTGCATATCACGTTTCCCGAGGCAAGTAAAAAATAATTAAAATGGCTATTGAAGAATTCGATTTGGGTTGTTGAGGCAAGGAAATGGCATGGGATGAGTTTTGATGATGAGTGTGATGTTTTCCACTCCTTCAGCAGTTGCAGCACTTGGATGGGCCCACATCTATTTCTTGGGCATATTTTATCATATCCTGGAGCTTTTGGAGGCTCACGATTTCCTCAAAGAGGCACTATTTTGCAGTTAAAAAATTATATTTTTTTTATTGTGCCATGGGGACACCCTAGGGGAGTTAGTTAACACTCCTTGGACCCACCATGAGCTTCATTTATTTTTATTTAGTGGGATCCCCTGTCGTAGGGTGATTTAGTCCATTTTTATATTATATTATGGTATTGATCCATGTATTGTATGTTGAGCTCATCTCAACCGTTGATTAGAACATTTGTATCTTTTAATCTTAGCCACCCATTTGAAAAGTGGTTAAGATTTTGGTTCTCTCATTCCTATTTAAAGGAGAGAGATTCTCATTTGTACGGGGTCTTTGGCTCTTGGATCTGAATAATAAAAAAACTTTTCTTGTGGATATTTTTGGATCTCCTTTGCATATGGTGTTCTTCAATGGTGATTGGAAATTTTTTTGCTTCCTAGCATTTGGGTATTTGTTGTGAGATCTATATATTTTTTCGGGAAACATTGTCTTGTCTATAGGAGGGCGACTTCAACTTGGGCGTTTTTGCAGGGTTTCCTCAACTCGCTTGGCTTGGATGCGTTTTGTATCAAGGGGTTTTCATTAGCATCAATGTGATCTATGATTTCATCTAGCTATTTTTCTGTAGCATTTGCATTTTCCTCATGATGCAACAAATATGATATTGTTGATGTTTGTTGTGCAGGAGAGAGGGCGCATTGGCTTCTTGGGGCAAAACCTTGGACTTAGAACTCACTCAAATCTTCTCAAATTGATCGGGATAGCAAGGATCATCATCATCAAGGCATCTACAAGGTTTTCCAGGTAAGATTTACAGGTTAGTGCTTCTCTTCCAGATCTCAATCCATTGGCATCTGTATTTCCATTTTTACCTTTAAAACCCTAAATAATAAAACCAAAAAATATGATGGCTCAATCCGCTTGAGTTCTCGGCAAACCATTTCTGGGTTTTGTAGATCAAGTTGTGCCCCAAGTGGGTCTTCCCCAACGCTGAGCTAGAAGTGACTCTGTTGCCCTAGATCTGAAAAACCGATTCTCAAACCCTAGCGCTATCCTCCATGTTCCCATTTTTTCCTGTGATTTGACTTTTCCGGCAAAACCACTTTCTGGGTTTGTAGATCGGATCTAAACCCAAGCGGGTCTTCTTCAACGCCGGGCAGAAAATGACTCCATTGCCCTAGATCTGAAAGGCACTAATCTCCAACCCTAGCGCTACCCCCTCCTTTGCCTCTTTCTCTTGTGTTTTGACCTTTTCCTGGTAGCTAGGATGCTTTGACGTTGTCATATCTTCCTACGAGTCTATCCATCAGTACTAGATAGCCCCAGTCCTGTTCTTGCCCTCCCTACATTGGTTACGTTTCCCAAGACAGTGGATATCTTCACCTCTTGCTGTATCTTAACCTCAGATCTAGTATTTACCTCATAGGTCACCTGTGTTCCAATTTGGATCAAACCTCATATCTCCTAAGCCTTAATCCAAAGCCTTGGTTCACCTAGTCACGTCATCCATAGATCTAGGGTTTCCATCACCTTACACCTTACGTACCTCAAGTCCATTTGATCTGATTTGGTGTCTAGGTTTGATCTCTCCTGTCGGGAGTAGATCTGGGTCTCCCCCATTGTTGTCTTGGGCTAAGCCAACATAAAGTGAAGACTGCCTCAATTGGCGTAATGACCATCCATTTGGGAGTCGAGGCAATCTTGGTTCTGTTGTCGCCTTTCACACACCTGGGTCACGTGGCAGAAATCTTCAAGCCTCTTGGTGTGTCCTTGGGGGCAAGTCTTGAGTCAAGGCTGTCACTTTGTTCTTGACTCCTCCGTTTAGGCTCGACTCCTAACGAAGCCAAGGGGGGTAGACCCTATTAAGTTACTAAGGCAAAATTATTTAGTATAGTGATGTTAAATTGAATGAGTTACTTAGGAGTTTGAAATTTAACCATAAATAACCATAGATGGCAAGATACAAAATGAGCGCACGAAAGCACAATGCTGAGACACAATATATATATAGAAAGAAAATAGCCAGTGCCTTAAAATGGAGTCAAAAGATAATCAATGTACTTGCATGTGCTTGGAGTGAATGTTTTGCGATTGACTCTTGGTACATTTTAAGTTAATGTGAAATATGAGTTGATTAAAATTAGGCGAAGGGGTGGACCCCAGATATACCCGAGAGTACTTGGAGTATGTCCAAAACTAAACCTTCACGGCTACCCGCAAGGAATATGTGGGCTGAATGCAGTCTTTGAGGCTATTGTTCATAATGCACCTGTAGGTGTAACAGAGATCGGCACCCTGAGGTCACTTTTCAGGAGTTCCTGCTTCCTTTGGGTATTTTGCCACTGTAATGGTTTGATCGAGGTGTTGGATTTTCACCTGATGGTTTGTCAATTTGGGAGAGTGAATCCTAATTATTCTAGTCACTCAAGTGCTTTTGATGCAGCTTGACTAATCGGATGAACCACAGCCAAGTGCAAAGCATACACACCGGAGTCTTGTCAATTTTAGTAAATTTTAAGATAGTGTTCTTGTTAAAAAGAAAACCCTCCAGGAACCTCTTTCGATCCAAGTGGATCTCAATCGGGGAATCAAGGAGGGGTTAATTTTATTGAAGATGATGAAACAGTTGATGAAAAAGAAAATAAAGATACACAATGCTGGTTTTCTAATTAGTCCTACCACGACCCTTTCTTCACCTTTCAGCTCAAAAGGAGGCTCATGGGGTAAGTATTAAAATTACTTTGAAATCTCAGATATGGAATATGGAAATGATTATAAATCAAAGTATACTACCCTGTAGATTAGAACTATTCTAGATAAAAAAATATGAACAAAAAGTAAAAAATGACGCCGACGCAAATCCCCCAGGGGGGATGGTGAATAGGCTCGAAAGAGCCTATTCAATAAGAACTTTTCTTTTTATTAGCAGTGATTTACAATATCAACAAATTAAAATTGATGCATTTTGGTCCTTGTTATCTGGGAACCAAAGGCTTACAACAAGCTTGTAACAAGCTAAACTCAAAACACAGCGATGGGGAAAGCTTCCGGGAAGCTCTGGTTCGTCCAAGAGTTGGAAAATAGGCAGTGTCTCCTTCTATTTTTTGTTATACTTGTTAAAAAACAGCAAGCAATTAAAATCAAATGTGCCCAAACACACTTTTAAAGTGTTTTGGGTCACCACGCTAGTTACCGAAAAAAAACTAAGTAAAAATTTGTTAAAAAGGGGGTAATCTAGTTTTGCAAAAAGGAACCAAGGAAAGCAAGCTTTCCTTGGGATCTTGGCTTGTTGTTTGGGCAGCCAATGAGATATGCACTTTTCTTGCAGAATTTAAATCTTTGAAGAATGAAAAAAAGAAACTACCTTATGAGCAAGCTTTAGATCTATGATTTAGCTACTTGCAAAAAGGAAATTCCTACACCTAGATCTATCTTTATGAAATGATATTCTTTATGAAATTATAGATCTAAGCAGCAAGGCTCTTATGAACTAGATCTAACAATATAAATTAAATTCTTAGAACTAGATCTGATCATAAGAGGAAGAGACAGGTAACAGAAAGATTGATTTTAATATAAAGGAGGAAGAGAAGGGGAAAGGTCCGTTGTTAAATGGATCTGCATTGGAAACTTGTTAGTGGATTACAGAGGGGCAATGCCTTCACAAAGTTTTGGATATACAGTGGAGTCAAACTAGATCCACAGCTCATCCAATCCTTGTTGCCTGAAAGCTAAACACACAATCCTGCACAAAACCTCATGAGATCTGGATATATATATATATATATATATATATATATATATATAAAAGAGACAAGAATTACATGCAAATAAACTTATTAAACATGTATAATCTAGATCTTCAAACATATATGCTATGAGATATAGAAAAAAAACAAGTAACCTTACTTACCCAACTATACTGCTATTGATTCAGCTGAATCGTTCAAGCCAAACAGGCTTCAGATGCAGAAATTGAGAGAAAAGTCGGCAACATCAATAGCCGTAAGACAATGCTTAATCCACACACATGAGAGCATTACACCATTTGGCCTCCAAAGCTTCTTTATTCCAACAATCAAAAGATTACAATAGTATTACAATAGCAAGCCCTTCAATCCAACTCTAACTAGCTTGGAAGAGGCTGCTTGTGCTTTGATTTATACAAAAACCAGGAGATCCAGCCCAGGGGGCGCAAATCCCAAGGAGACAGATCAAATCAGCTGATGGAGAGTCAATCAATGCAGATCTGAAGCTGAACTGAGCCTACTTGTCAACCAGAGGCTTGATTGAGCTAACACATCAACCCATAAACCGACACATCAGTCCACAGAGCTCCCAGGAGAGCCCACATGTGTGGAGGAGAGAGAGAGAGGGCGCAATTCCCCATAAAGACTGCTGAAGATCAACTCTGGATCTGATTTGATCACCTCCTTTAGTTAAGGATTTGTTAGATCCAGTCAATCTGGTTCAGATCTGACTGATTTCAATCAAATCGGCTGAGAATCCACTGATCTATGATTTTGGATTTGCTCCATTATTCATCAATTTATTAATTAAAATAATCAATAATTGATTTTTGGGGCTTTCTGACCTGAGTGATGGAAAATCACTCAAAACTAAGAAAAAGTGGGTCCATGGGTTTACATGGTGCTCTTAGCTTGAAAATGAGCACCTACATGACTGAAACTGATTATTTGGCACACTTTTATTACAAAATCAATTTTTCCAATTAAACTATTAAAAAATAGCCTAAGTTTTGGAAAAATTAAATTTTAATAAAAAACACTGAAAAAACTAAAAAATTGAAAAATTGAAAAAACCTAGGGGGACTTAGACATGTTAATATGACTCGACCATGATGTCTAGCATGTTTATACATTGACACATAGACTTTAATAACCTCAATAGGCCTAAATGCCAAGTCGACCACCCCAACTTTGGAGGTATGGAGTGAAAAACTCAGAAATTATCAGTCGTTTATTCAACAACCAATAATAACCAAGGGAAAAAGCACCCTGGGCTGATCGGATTGACAAATAAAGTCTAAGAGACCGAGTCTTTTACAGACACTATCATGCTAGAACATTTATTACAATTCCCCCATGGGGTATGAACATGTGATATAGTACAACAAGCACTTCCCAGAAGTACTTCCAAAGGTCTTCTTAAGTCCGAACAAGTTATCCTTGTCTGGTTCACCAGGCTCACTTGATAAAAAACCACTAAGTACAACTTAGGTGGTAACAGGTTCCACCTCCTTAATTGCTTGTCCTTCTATCGTCCGTCCTGTTGGCGCCTAATACACACTTTATGATATGGAGAAGTCTCCAACCCGCTTTGTGTGTCCTTGGGGGCAAGTTAGAGCCGGGGACCACAGTCTTCCAACTCTTCCATTTAGGCCAAATCCCAACAGAGCCAAGGGGGGTAGTTTCTATAGGAAGGTTTATTAACAATTTAGTTAAAGGGATTTTATTTGATTAAGGTTACAAAGTTACAAGATCAGTGCTCAGATTAAATGTTGTCAAAAGATTACAAGTTACAAACTTACAAAAGAATTAAGAATGATTATCCACAGTTGTCTAAGCTAAGCAAGATCTACAATATTAACAGTATGAACAATGTAAATGAATTATACAATATGAAAAAGTGCTAAAAAATGGTTAAAGAAATATACAATGATACCTGAAAGGAAGCAAGATATACATCGGATGAACAAGTTATTATGCCAAAGATCAAACGACAGATTGCTTTCAAGTTACAAGATTAAACAATGTTTTACTCGAGCGTGCCACAGTACTTTAAAGATATTATACTTGAAAGTGCAAGGTACTAAAATGAAATTGAGATGTTTGCAAGATGTACTTGTAAAATGAAAGCCTTGAAAAACAAGGACTTTGAAGCAAATACAGAAACAAAAATGTGAGTAAGACGTTTTGCAATGTCTCTTGGTTCATTTTAATAAATTTTATTTAAAGTTGAAGTCTTTGATTAAGTTTTAGATCTGGTGGTGTGACTACCCCAACTTCGTATCTTTCAAATCAAAGAGGGAGTGCTGGGCTCTCAACAAAGTGGAAACGAGTCCACCCGTAGATCCACAAGTCAAACCCCATGTGCCCGGTGCTCAACAAGGAGGTCGTGAACGCCGTGAGACCCCCAACGGTCTCTCACCCCCGTAGCTTCCAAGGTCATCCGTTTTTAGTTGAAGAGAACGATACGGAAGTGGATGTCTATTACTAAAACTTATTAAACCACCCATCGTTTCTCAGAAGACCCCGGATGGCGATGACTAAGTAGAGGAGGAGGGGCCAAATAAGTTGGTTAATTTCCAATTTATAAAAGCAAGTACAAAAGAATATTACAAATTGACTTACAATAAATAAAGTGCAGCAAGTAAATTACAATTTAAACAATCAATAGAGTCAACCTATGCTTTATCCCTTATGGGAGGTGCCGGTACTTGATCTCCGGACAATAGAATAAATTTACTTTGCAGAGACTTAAAGATTTGCAAGAAAGAAATGTGAGCTAATTAGATTTCCTAAAGCCCCTAAGCCTTTCCGCTATTCATACCTTTGATCCGAGGGCAGAGGATACACGGACAATTTAGGTTGTATATTCCTTCAAAACAGTGAACTAGGTGACAGAAAGTAAAGATCTAACTAAATGCTTCGTTTGGAAAAGAAATGTATGAAAGTAAACTAATTTAAACAAAATATACTAACCACACATCAATCTCCCTAAAAGAGAAGGTGGGTAAAAAAAAACAGGAAAAATATTAGATCTACTTGAAAATGAAAGCACAACTAGTGATCTACTTCCTACCTAATTACAATATGATTACAAATTACTTTGAAAGCTTTAAGAGAATACCCACGAGGAGACTCTCCCGGGGTTTACAAAATAATAAGAAAATGATGAGAAAAGATGAGGGTTTGAACCCCTTTTGAACCGGTTGAAAGTTGAGGTGTTTTTGGTTCGATTTGGGCAGCACCTCCCCTTTATCTGTGTAAAACCTGCTAAAAACTAGCAAGCAAGGCTTGCTGGAAAATGACAGGAAACTCAAAAGGAAGTTAGAAAATGTTAGTATAAAAATACAATAATTTTATAGTAAAAATTTGGGTTTTAAAATATCATAAAATTGAATATTGGAGGGCTGGAAATTGCATTTCCAGCCACCAGCCACGTAAAACACAGTAAGAAATCAGATTTGAAATATATAATAAAATATAACACGGATCTATTAAAACAAACTAGATTTTGCTACTAACCAATAACAAAAATACTAGTTTCTAAAACATAAAACAAGATTAGAGATTAGGGCCTTAAAGGGAGAACTTTTCCAAGCTTGGATCCTTGCAAAGAGTTTAGCTAAAGCTGCAAAACTTACACATAGAGATGAGAACATCATAAATCATGCAAAAACCAATCTAACAATATTAATCACAAGTGCAAATAGAAAAACTTCGACCTACAAGTCGCTCCACAAAAACCTTTGTGGAGAGCTTCTATGATAGATAATGCAACAATAACCAACCATAAACAATTATCTCACTCTTCAAGCCACAAAATGGATGCACCAACAAATGTATCCTCCAAAGATTGATGCATTATAAACCCCAATAGGGCAACAACATTACAATAGCCAAAAATTTTTTAAGAGAGAAGAATAGAGAAGAGAGGGAGAAGAGAGTATTTTAGGAGCATAACCATGCTCCAAATAATGATGATAAAATGAGAGGAGGAGCCTTTCTTTTTTAGTTGAAAAGATCCCAAACCCACTCCCAAATCAATGGTCCAAAACATAGATTTAAACTCTAGCTCTCCTCCACCCTTAGATTTAGGTTTGTTAACTTTGCAAGCCATCCATCAATCATAAGCAAGGGTGCCTCTTCAAATCAATGGTAAAAAAGATAGATCAATGTCACAATGAAGCTTAACTTTTAGATCTAGGGTTTCCATGACTAGGCGCTCACCTTGGGAGTAGTTCCTTTGACTAAAATTTTGATTTTTTTAATTTTGATTTTCATCTTTTATTTTTTAATCTTTTATTTCAAATCTTTTATTTTTTTATCTTTTATTTTTTATTTTTTATCTGGGGCCTCTTTTGACTCAAATTTTGATTTTTGTTTTTGATTTTTGATTTTACCTTTTATTAAGACAACAGGGGCGCCCCATTTAGGAGATCTTCAAAAAATTATTTTGACCATAGGGGGGGTTTATTTAAATAAAAATTGACTATGCTTAGCCACCCCCCAAACTTAATTACCATGGCCTTATTTGATTTTTTTCTTCAAAATCAAATAATTTAATTTTTCACCGTAGGAAATTAAATTAATTTCTTAGGAAAAAAACGTTGTCTTAACCAAAATTGGTCTAACTTTGTAACCCCTTGTCAGAATGACATGGGATTTGAACCAATGGCTTAAGGGGTGTCATAGCATTTTCATTTGCATTCATAGCCCCTATTACAAAGTGCTTGTTATCACCAACCTTGTAGTTTCCTATGTATGATGGATCCAGTATGGATGGTAGAGGGGCAAACAACGAAGGAGGTGGAACCAACACTGCCTAGACTCCCAAATGGATGGTTGTCACGCCAATCAAGGCAGTGTTGCCCACTTATTTCGACTAGGTGGCAACTTCATGTACATGAAGATGTACATAATTGTACAAATTGTACCTTGGAAAAATCTGAGGATTTTTCACTTTTGCAGGGCAATTGCCCCTTTGTAAAACGAAATGTCCGCTCCCTTGCGTGGGAAAATTAATGTAATTCTATGTGCTAGTATGGGTCATATGATATGGACGCCACACCATGGAACTGGTTGTTAGGGAAGTCCCCTCATCGAGTGTTTTTTCCCGTTCCAATTAATCTTGTGCTTTAACGATTTTAATTGGTTAGGTTTTTCACTCAAAATCCTCCAAAGTGGTGACGGACGTTCTAATGATCAAGTCCATGGGGTGGCTAAGGGTTCAAAATGTTATTTGTGACCATGCTAGACATTTGTATAGAGTCTTGCGGAGTTTCGTTATGTTGTTGTATTTTTATTTATTTTCTAGTTAATTAATTTTACCCCTTGGTGGTTAATTAACTCAGTTTGATGTAATAATGTAATTGCTCAAGCACTGGCATTTTGTAATAGGGGCTATGAATGCAAGGTAAATTGCTATGAAACCCCCTAAGCCAATGCTTCGAGTCCCATATCATTCTGACAAGGGGCTGAAGAGATAGACCAATTTTGGTCAGGAGGGGTTTATCTCCCCTAGGGAATTATTTAATTTTTCCCTAAGTTAAAATTCACATTATTTGATTTTGAAGTAAAAAATCAAATAATGCCATGGTAATTTTGTTTGGGGGTTACTAAGCCTAGGAAAATTTATTTCAAATTTTTCCACCCCCCATGGTCAAGATATTAATTTTTGAAATTTATTTTTAAAATTTCCTAAGTAAAAATTGGGAAATTTTAAATTAAATTTTAAAAATTAAATGAAAGTGAACTTTTGAGTTTTATCCTAAGTCAAGAGGTTAAACATTTGTTTTGGACTTAAGCATGGCCAAACCACCATTTTTGGTAGGCGTCGCATGTGAAAAGGCATTCTAAGGTGGGTGCTAGTGTGGAAAACGTCTCCAAAGGTGGCGCTAAAGTGGAGAGCTCCTCTAAAGGTGGCGCCTAGCCCTAAAAGCTCCTCCAAAGATGTCGCCTAGCCTTTGGGCCCACAAATAAACCCTAAAAGCAATCTAAAGGTGGCGCCTTGGGAAAAAACCCTAGATCTAAGGGTGTGGATGGATTGAGGCATGGATTAAGCACCCAAGCCATGGATTGAGGAGGCGCCTAGGCTATTTGATTGGTTGAGAGGGGTGCAAAGTCAAATACCTAGATCTAGAGGTGGAGATCTAATCTAGATCTAGATCTAATCTTGGCCATTGATCTTCAAGGGGTTGGGGTTGGGGTTGCTCCTCAACTATATAATGAGGGTCTCACTCCCTCATTGATAGATGTCTCTCATGCTATTGTTATGCTGCTGAAATCTTTCCCTATTCTCCTCTCATATTCTTTCAAGCATTTGGCCCAAGCCTCTTGCTATTGTTGTATTTAATTTTGCCCTAGTTGGGCTATAATAGAAGAAAGCTTTGGAGGCAAATTGTTGGTGTGGATCTCTCATTTCATGCTTGGATTAGTGAGGTAACCTTGTGGATTTATCAATTATTGTTGCATTTGTTTTGCTTGGAAGCTCTCCACGAAGTATTTTGTGGAGAGACTTGTAGGTAGAAGTACTTCTATCTTCATTTGTGAGTAGATTGGTAAGATTCTACAAAGTATTTTGTAGGATTTATTTTTTGTGCTCATCTCTTTGCTTACTTGTTGCAGCTCTAATAGATTTGTTTTGCAGGAATCTAAAGCTAAGAAGGGCTCCTCCAAGGGTTTCTTTCTTCAAATTTGCATTTTCGTCCATATTTCTTTCTCTCTCATAAAACCGAGTTTTATTCACTATATAGTGAATAAAACCCTTGTTTTAAGGCTTTCTTCCATTGTAGATTAATATAGAGTTATAAATCTGCTGTTAATACATTATTTGGATGCCCAAAAATTCATTTTTTAAAGTACTAAAACTTCTTTTTTCCAAAAATTTCAAGTTCAGATTTTTCAGTAAATTTTCTGGGTTTTATACTAATCTGTCCTAACTTTTTGTTTTAGTGTTTGTGCAGTAAATTCCAGCATGTAAAGTTGCTGGTTTGTTGTAGGTTTATGCACAGAAGAGGGGGTTATGCTGCCCAAAATTGCCTAAAAAAGCCCTAGAAAAGTTCCGGTCCAAAAGGGGCCAAAAAACCACATTTCTTCTCTTTCTTCTACAAGATTGTAAACCCCAAAAGAGAAGTTCTCTTTGGGGTATTCTCTAAAGCTTTAAAAGCCGCTGTAAATTTGTATATGAGTAGTGTAGAGGTAGCCTAGGTAACTAGTTGCTTAGATTTATGTTTATGCAAGTTTTATTTCTGTTTACCCACCTTCCCTTAAGGGATTGAAGTGAGGTTAGGTTAATTTTTTTTATTTCTGTTTACCCACCATCTCTGTTACAGACCACCATCTCTGTAACAGAGATTGTTGTGCGGTTAGGACATTGTTTAGCTAATTGCATTTTCCTTTCAAAGTAGCTAAATTCAAAATTTATTTTCTGTCAAAAGAGTAACCATACAACCTAAGTTACCGGAAACGGCTGTCAGGCACCCAGGAAACGACGTTCCAAGTTTCTGATACGGATTCTGGTATGAAACGGGTGGGAAACGACGCAGATCCGTTTCGATTGAAGTTGATATGGATCCGTTGAAGTGGATACAGATCCGTCCGAATGGGAAACGAATCTGTGGATTTTCGAAACGGATCAACCAATTTTTGATACAGATCGTGTTTGGGCGAATACGGATCATGGGAAATCGATACGGATCCCATTATTTAAGCAAAATCGTGAACCATTTCAGCTTTTATTCCTCCGTTAATTTCTCTGTTCCAACGTTAATTCCATGGTTTCTTAGTTTTTATTGAACTATTTTCTAAAAATAAAAAATCTAGTCGCAAGCTACATTCCTAAAACAGATCCGACTTTATGCTTTATATTTCAATTTTCTAGCCTCTATTTATCACTATTCTACCCGTGAAGTGAGTCTCCGTCTGGCTGTGAAAGATTTTCGTTTCTATCGCTGTCAAGCTTTGAAGAAGTTGTCGGGCGTCGTCCGGTTGAAGGTTGAAGGTTCAGTGTTCAGTGTTCGCTCTCTTTCAACGTTCAACATTCATCCACATTCCAGCTGGTTCAGTCACCAGTGTTCACACTACACAGCCTACGTAGCGTATAGGTATGTTACTATGTTCAATTTTTTTTTCCTTGCTAATTTTTTTTCCTTGTTAATTTACATTGTTTAATAAGGAAACTGGTTTAAGAATTTAATTAAAGTTTAATTAGCAAATTAACAGTGAGCCGGAAACTGGTTTAAGTTTAATAATTTAATTAAAGTTTAATTAGCAAATTAACAGTGAGCCGGAAACTGGTTTAAGTTTAATAATTTAATTAAAGTTTAATTAGCAAATTAACAGTGAGCCCGATGGTGGAAAGTAGAGTCTAAAGAATGCAGGCTCATTGTTTACAGTTTAAGTAACCAGTTATGAAACTGGTTTAATAATTTAATTAAACTTAAGGCCCACGGGCCACAAGATGCACTGGTGAATCGTATTCATGAGTCTAAAGAATGCCGGCAGTGTGAGTATAGTAGTAGTGCGATTTAGAGTTTAGAATTTTTTCTAATAATAATTACATTCAAAAAATTAAACTTAAAACTCATAAAATCTTGAAATTTCCCTTTTAAAGTTTAAATTGGCTTTAAATTTGTATTCACAATCAAATTAGCCAGAAACTTTTCTTAGTATTGTTTACTATATACTATATAGTATTGCAGTATTACAATTTTTTTATTTATAGTTATTAACTTATAATGTTTAATATTAATAAAATTACTATATAGTTTCCAATTTCCTTAAAGTTATTACTATAGATTTCCCACGGATCCATTTTAAACTATGGATGAAATCCAAAGCTAAACTATAATTTTAAACTAATAGTTAAAGTACTTTATCCATTTGTAGTTTATAAAGTTATAAACATCACATCAAAATTTCTTTAAAGTTATAAAGTTATAATATTATTACATATAGATATTAGATTTCCCACCGATCCATTTTAAACTAGGGACGAAATCTAAAGTTAAATTATAATTTTAAACTAATAGTTAAAGTACTTTATCCATTTGTACTTTATAAAGTTATTAACATCGCATCAAAATTTCCTCAAAGTTATAAAGATATATAATATTATTAGTATAGATATTAGATTTCCCACCGATCCATTTTAAACTATGGATGAAATCTAAAGTTAAACTATAATTTTAAAGTAAAAGTTAAAGTACTTTATCCATTTGTACTTTATAAAGTTATTAACATCACATCAAAATTTCCTGAAAGTTATAAATTTATATAATATAAAGTTATTATAAAGTTATAAAGTTATTCACATCAAAATTTCAAAAGTAAAACTTATGTGACTTGTAAAATTTCAATTAGCCACGAACAATGAACTTATATGACTTGGGAGTTATACCAACGGTTCAACTTATAAGTTATAACTTAGTGTTATATGATAGTTGAATTTTGCATTTATATAATATATTGAAATTTGATTTGAATGCAATTGCATTATTCTCTTTGAAAGTTTGAAAATCATTGATCAATATCGCTTTGTATATTTCTAAACCTGTAGGCCCCAGAGTATAGCACCATAGCTACAATAGCACAACTTACCATTCAATATTCATTTGCATCATGGAATCATCATCCGTGAATGTTGGGGAGCAAGAAATTCAATCAGCGCTTATTGAGAAAATTGATCGAAAGTCTCCTCTTTGGAAATATGTCACTGTTGTGGGGAAGATCCAAGGAGGGGGGTCATTAATATGGATTTGCAGTGAATGTCAAAAGGAATTCAAGGCATCCTACACTCGGGTGAAAGCACATTTGCTTGGGATAAAGAACAGGTATTCGAGTATGCACCGGCCCACCTAAATCAGATGGAAAAGATGGAAAGGGTTTGAGCAAAGAAAAAATAGCAAAATATCAAAAAGAACAGGATGAGGCAGATGCTAAAGCAAATGAGTCAAATGTTGTCTTTAAATTCAAACAACCAACAAGAATGGCAGAATATTCATCAAAGACTTCGTTCGCCTCTCATGAAGGAGGTAGTTCTTCAAACTCAAAGCGGTCTAATTTGGGACCGCTTGAAAAGAGTTTTAATAATGATGCTCGAGGCATAGCGGATGCAGCTATAGGTCGGCGCATTTATGCAAATGGCCTTCCTTTTAACCTTGTACGATCTCCTTACTGGGCAGAGATGATTAGAGAAGTTAATAAAGCCCCAACAGGATATGTTAGCCCTGGTTATGAGAAGATCCGCACTACATTGTGGATAGGTGAGAAGTTACGTTTGGAGGGTGCATTGAATCCCATTCGTCATTCATGGCGCATATCGGGGTGTCCATCATTTCTGATGGATGGAAAGATCAAAGGAATAGGCCTTTGATCAATGTGATTGCTCAAAGCCCTAAAGGGGCAATGTTTTTGAAGGCAGTGGATTGTGAGGGGCAACTAAAAGATGCTCAATTCATCGCTGACATCTTGATTGAAGCAATTGAATTTGTGGGGGAAGAAAACGTTGTCCAAGTCATAACAGACCATGCAACGGTGTGCAGAGCAGCGGGCCTAATTATCGAAGGCAAATATCAACACATCTTTTGGACCCCTTGTGCTGTTCATTCATTGAATCTCATGTTGAGCAAGATGGGGACTCAAATTGAGTGGATGCGACTTATTTTTGAAGAGGCAAAGGAAATACAAGCCTTCATCACAAACCACCACATGTCTCAAGGCATTTACAGGGAATTTGCCAAGTTGGAGCTACTCAAGGTACCAGAAATTTAAAATTTGAAGTTTATAGTTGTACAATGTAAAGACTAAAGTTTGTTTCATAAATCTTAGAAATCTAAATTTTAATTTACTGAAATCTGGTCTCTTGCAGGTTGCGGAGACTCGTTTTGCCTCTCATATCATAGTCTTGACGAGGCTTATGCAAGTGAAAGAAGCCTTACAATCAATGGTATGCAGCTCTCTTTGGAATCAATGGAGGCAGTCCCAGACTGAAAAAGCACAAGCAGTGAAGAGGTGGGTTGTTGATGATGAATGGTGGGATAAGGTGGAGTACCTCTTGGCATTTACTAAGCCAATTGTGGATTTGCTATGTATGTTTGACACAGACCAACCCAATTTAGGAGAGGTGTATGAGGGCATTGAATCCATGATAGAGAAGATAAGAGTCGTCATCAATGCCAAGGAGCAAGACCAAGATGAAGTCTTTTACAAAGAAGTAAAAGACATATTGACCAAAAGGTGGAACAAGATGACCACTTCATTACATCTTTTGGCCTATGCAGTGAATCCTAGATATTATTCTGCAGAGTTGCTAAATGATCCAGAAAGAGCTGCACCAAACAACGACCCAGAAGTCTCCCAAGGGTATAAGAAAGCTTTTAGAAAGCTATTTGTAGACCCTGATATTGCCTATATGATTCATGAAGAGTTTTCACATTTTGTGGGTTCTGAAGGTTTGGGTGCAGGTAATGATCCCTTATCATCTTAAGGATCAAGATTTCATATTGGTTTCTTAGATCATTTCAAAATTCATATTTGCTTAGGATCTAATTCTAAGTGTTTGATTTTTGAAATTTGGGTGTAGATATTGAGACTATGCGGGACAAGACCAAACTAAATCCAATTAATTGGTGGAACTTCCATGGTGGGGAAATTCCAAATATCCAAAAATTGGCCGTCAAGATCTTGTCACAAGTTGCTAGTTCCTCGTCAGCAGAGAGGAATTGGAGCACATATGGCTTTATCCATTCGGTGAAGCGAAATAGATTGGGCTCCAAAAACGCTGAGGAACTTGTTTATGTACATTCCAACCTTCGCCTTCTATCACATAAGAAGGATGAATACAAATCCGGGCCCACCAAACTATGGGATCTAGAACCAGAATTACCTGACTTGGATATGACATTGAAAGCCATGTCTCATATGAATCCATTTGATGAGGAGGCAGCATCAAGTGGACAAGGCAACAATGTTCTTGCTTCTACTTCTAGAGACCATGAAAATGCTAGTGTCGATGTGGGTCTTCATCACATGGATGAGGACATTTTTGATGATATGTAAATGTAATTTATAATTATGTTTTGAACTTTCGAACAATGAACATTGAATTTGAAGATGACAATATGTTATTTGTATATGTGACTTATGTTGATGAAGATAATTATGTAATGTGTTAAAAGTTAATATGTAGTTTTAATTTAAAATTTAAATGATGAATGTTAAATTTATTATTTTAGTTATAAATTTAATAATATATATATATATATATATATATACCGTTTCCATGCCGTATCGTATCCATTTTTTTTGAAATTTTGCCGTATCCGTGTCCCCCCCGTATTCGTATCCGTTTCAGTGCAACTTAGCATACAACCCACTGATCCGGTGTATCCTCTGTCCCACTTGTCATCTCCCTTTAGGGACTTCAAGTTGGGTATGAAAAGCAGGAGAAGTGGGTGCTTAGCTTAATTAAAACAACATTCTTTTTCTGCTACAAACCTTCACATTTTGCTTTTCAGTGCAAGATCAAGTACCAGCATCTCCCATAAGGGATACCGCTTGTTTGATCTTGTTGATAGTATAAAATTAACCTTGCATGCTAATCACCAAGACTTAAAATTTACCCCTAAAAATAACCAACAACGAATTTAGCCCCTGTTCCTCTACTCGGTTATCACCCTTCAGGGTACTCACGAGATACGACAGGGGGTAAAGGAGTTTTAGTTTAATAGGCATCCATCTTGCTATTTTTCCGGTTGATTAAAAACAGTGACCTCGGAAGCTACTTGGGGTAGAAGATCGTGAGGGGTCTCTAGGCGTTCTACGTCCTCCTTGTTGAGCACCGGGGCATTGGGGGTTGACCTGGGAGCTACAGGTGGACTTGTTTCCACTGTTTTGAGCGCACCAGCATTTCCTCTTTGACTTGAGAAATACTAGATTGGGGTAGTCACACCACCGGATCTAAAACTTAATCAAAGACTTCAACTTTAATAAAACTTATTAAAACGAACCAAGAGACATTGCAAAACCGGTTCTATAACATTTTCATTCCAGCAGCATTTCACTCCAATATTGCATTTGTTTCCTTTCAGTTGTTGTTGCACCTGCAAAGCAAACCTAATAATTTTCTAACTTGTGGATATTAATCAACTGGTTTACATTTTTTCTGCTATTTATCTGAGCATTGTCAAGTTCATTCATAATATTACTGCTCAACTGTTTAATACTATTCATATTACTCAACTGTGATTATATGATTTTTCATTTATCTTGATAATATTGTTTATAAATCTTTCATAACTGTGTATATTGTTCATAGTTTGTTTTTCATCTCATTGATAGATAACTTAACCTGTGGGATAATTAACGTAGATTGCATCCATTGAAAGTTGCATTCTCTGACTCCATTACTTAGGCACTGGTTATATTAAAAGGATTGACTGTCATTGAAATATTGCATCTTGCATTGGTTTGACTGTCATCTCTCAAAACCTTGGCCTCACACCTTAATAAGATCCCTTTAATTTGTAATTAATTAATAAATTAGGAACTTAGTCTTCCGTAGGGACTTCCCCCCTTGGCTCTGTTGGGATCTTCCCTAAACGGAGGAGTTGTGGACTGTGGTGACAGTGGTCCCCAGCTCTCGCTTGCCCCCAAGGACACACATAGCAGGTTGTGACTTTTCTGTGCCTTAAAGTGTGAATTAGGCGGCAACAGGCAGTATTCCCTTTATGTTATCTAAGTCCAAGACAACAACGGGGGAGACCCAGATCTACTCCCGACACGAGAGATCAGGCCTAGACACCAGATCAGATCAAGTATGGCTCAAGGTACTTAAGGTGTAAAGTAATTGGAAACTCTAGATCTATGGAAGATGATACTAAGTGGACTAGGGCTTTGGATGAGGGCTTCAGTCGTATGAGGGTTGATCCAAAGTGAAATACAAGTGACCTATAAGGTTATACTAGATCTAGGGTTGAGGTACTAGCAACTGATGAAGATAACTGCTGCCTTGGGAAACGTAACCGAGATAGGGTGAGTAAGGATAGAGTTGGGACTGTCTAGAACCAAAGGTATAGACTCAATGAGAGATATGACAATGTCAGATTACCTGAGTCATCAAGTAGTCAACTTTCAGGGGAATGAAGTCAAAGAGGGCTAGCCCTATGCTTGGATATCAGTGCTTGTTGAGCCTTGGGTAATGGAGTTAGTGTTTGCACAACGTTAAAGTGAACCCACCTGGGATATGCCCTGATCTATGGACCCAGAAAAGTGTTTGGCCCGAAAGATTCAGTTTACAGGGAAACCAACAGAAAGAGGGCTAGCGCTAGGGTTTGGAGAGGCAGATCTGCATATCTAGGACAACCAGGAGACTATCAGCTCAGCGTTGGAGGGGAGATGAGATCAGAATGGCTTGATCTACAAACCCAAGTAAAAAAATTTCAGAAAAAATCAGATCTGGAAAAGACAAAATCTGATGAGGGAAGCTAGGATGCTGAAAGTCAGTTTTTCAGATCTAGGGCTACCTGGCAGGAGCTAGCTCAGCGACGGGGGTGTTCTGGAGTGAGGAAGACCTGATCTACAAACCCAAGTGATTAATTTACGGAAAAAGTCAAATCTTGAAAAGTCAAAATTTCAGTAGGGGTGTTGGGGTTTGAGTAGTCAGAAAGTTAGATCTAGGGAAAACCACTCACAAATTGGACAGGGTTGAGGAGGATTTGGTGATAGGGATTCTCGATCTACAAAGCCCAAAAACGGTTTGTTTAAGATCAAGCGGTTCCTCGATTAAGTATTTTTTGGATTTTTATAATTTAGGAGTTTTTCAGAAAATTTGAAGAAAAGCAGGTACAATGGATTGAGATCTGAAAGAGAAGAGACTTACTTGTAGATCTTACCTGGAAATGCTTGTAGATGCCTTGATGATGATGATTCCCTCCATCCCGATTAATTCTGGAAGATTTGAGTGAGTTCTAGGACCAATGTTATGCTCCAAGTGACCAATGCGGGGCCCCTATCCTTCACAAGCAAACGTCAAATATCAGATTTGCTGTACCACGAAAGAAAAAGCTAGATTTTTAAAAAAGTAACAAGATGTAATCATAGATCACAATGAAGCTAATGAAAACCCCCTTTGATACAAGACGAAGACAATCCGAGCGAGTTGAGGCCCCCCTGTAAAAACGATCCAGCTGAAAACGCCCTCCTGTAGACAAGACACTGATCTCGAAAAAAGATATAGATCTCACAAAATATTTCGAATGCTAGGAAGCAAGAGATTTTCCAATCACCACCGAAGAACATAAAAAAATAACCACAAAATCTTTCTATTATTCAGATTCAAGAGCCAAAGACTCTTTACAAATGAGAAGCTCTCTCCTTTAAATAGGAACGAGAGAACCAAAATCCTAACCACTTTCAAAACGTATGGCTAAGATTAAAAGATATAAAATGTCTAATCAATGGTTGAGATGAGCTCAACATATAATACATGGATCAATATAACCATAAAGTACCAAAGTGGACTAAATCACCCATAAAGAGGGTACCCCACTCAACAAGAAATAAATGAAGCACATGGTGGGTCCATGGAGTGTTAACTAACTCCCTCTGGGTGCCCCATGGCACAATAAAATAAAATAATATTTTAATTTTTTGACTTTGTGCCTCCTTGAGGAAATTGTGAGCCTCCCAAAAGCTCCAGAAAATAATAAAAATGCCCAAAAAATAGGTGTGGGCCTAATCAGGTGCTGCAACTGCTAGAGAAGGTGCGGAGGACATCACTCTCATCATCATGACTCATCCGATGTTATTTCCTTGCCTCAGTAGCCCAAATCGATTTCTTCAATAACCATTTAATCATTTTTTAATCTGCCTCGGGAAATATGAACCTGCCAAAACAGCCTCCTAGGGTGCCTGCGTTGTCCAACTGAGCCCACCAGGCTTTCTAGGATGGGGGTACTATGGTACAATCAAGTGTTTACACCCCCTATGCCCTATACAAAGTCCTAGGAGATCCAATAAAAACATCTCCCTGATCAGACACATCATCCTATGAGGCAAAACTGCATCAAAAGAGTAAAATGAGCCTGACCATCTCTGCAAGTGCCCGGAACTGAAAATAAACTATCTCATTAGACTTAGAGAGTCCAAATCCATTTAGGTTGTATACTAATACCCTTTCCAAGTCTCTACCTTATCATCAACCATATCCAATAGACAATATAATCATCTGTAAATGACCAGATACCAATTATATAACTCAGACTATCATCCATCTGCTGCAAGTGCTATAAGGCTAAGACATGCTCTACAAATCATTTAAGCAACAATCACAACAAGTAGCGGTCATTTCACTAGTGGTACATCAACCAAATACATATATAGGGTTTTATTTATTATTACTCAGACTAGACTTTCAGGACTATACTCACTTCATAGTTGTAGTTAATTTGCTAGTGAAGGGTGAAGGCTGAAATTGACAAGGCTAGGGCAGAGGATGACTTCCTACTTAACATCATGACACTTTGGATATGGAAGGGGAATACTCACTATAACCACCTGCCGAACAAACAACAATACAAGGAATGGCGGTGCCTCACAAATGGTTGAGTTGTTCAGAGAGTGCTTATTCAACTAAGGCATCATGTCTACATCAAGTTTGATCCAATTTCATTAGGACGATCAATTTTATTTCCATGGCCTTTTTGGCCTATATAACCCTTTGGGACTTCACCAGTGCTTAAAAGCACAGCTAATCACAGCTTTCATCCGGGACATATTCAACTTTATAAGGTCAACAATATTTGGATATAGCATATATTTAACCATTGCTTTTTTGACCTTTTCTTATACCCTTCAAGGGGTATTTTAGCATTTCATTGCTCTTGCCCTTTTTTCACATATGTTAAGAAACACAGTTTTAGCATTTTCATTTTCCATGGGTGCATATAAACATTTCCAATACAGGTAGTACATGAGCTTTCAGTTTTAGTCAACAACTTCTCAAGTGACTAGGGGGAGTTCTGCACAGTGCCAAACATCGGGACAACCGACCAGAATGATTTAGGCATACAATCCAACTCACCAAAGGCAAGTTCTGTCACCAACTCAGAGTCGAGACACAATATAAACAGGGAGGTTTGTCCAACAAAGGTTCTAGCAGGGAAAGGTACTCCATGCCACAAATCAAGTAGTAAGTCGGGTTAAAAACAAAACTGGAAGGTAATGGATGGGTGGAGATAGTGAAAGATGAAGCCAACACTAGCAAGCCAAAACAATGGTGGGAATGACTACCTCTATTCTCTCTAAGGAGGGTAAAACCAATGAGTATATATCAGAAAATTCCAAGTCTAAGTAGGGATATCAATACATAATACAAATACATCTGAGTCCATATAATTATGACCGCCAGATCATGACACTACATGTTAATACATGTCACGAAGATGAGTATAAGAGCAATGATAACCATAACACAATATAATAAGAGATGAGTTATAATCATGCATATAATCCATCTGAACCATCATCTGTTCAATGAGAAAGCACTGATATAAAATTGGGCATCAATAACTGCTCTATAATGACTAAATGGCTACATTAGTCCTCAAATCTGAGTGTCCGGAGACTCAGTCCTGACACGGGAGAGTACAATAGTCCACAAATAAAATAATGATCCGTTAAAACTGCTCATCTCAGCATCTCATATGTAAGAGATCTGGCTGAAAAATGTACTGTATCTGAAAAATAGAATATGGTAGCCCAGCTACTATATATGTGATAACAGTGCCAAGGTTCAAGAGATTACATTATTTCATCAAAACCCAATTAATTATTCACCAAATGGTGAAGTTAATTAATTAGAAGAAATTAATAAAAATATAAAAAAAATAACGAAGTTCCGCAAGACTGTAGGAGATGTCTAGCATGGTCATTAATAACATCTTGAACCCTTAGCCATCCATGGATTCGATTATTAAAACGCCCGTTCACCACTGTTGTCCTTCGAATGCACACTAGCAGCCGAAATCTAATGAAAGCTGTCTCCTCACTTGATAAAGTGGAAGAGGTGTGGCCTTGGGGGCAAGCACAGAGCCAGGTACTGTCACCTACTCCTAGTTCCTCCGTTTAGGCTAACTCCTAACGAAGCCAAGGGGGGTGGTCTCTAACAAAGAGTTTCTATGACTCAATGTTTTAAATGTTTTTTGGTGGTTGCAGATGTGGTTGGGTGTTGTTGAGGAGTTTTCTAATGGGAAGATCATAGTTTTAACTTTAAAAAATTACGAAGATATGCTTGCTATATTTAAATGAAACACAACACTGATTGAATTAAACAAAAGGATCCATAATGATAAGATATTGAACAATACACTTGAGATATGAAAATACAATAATAACAGACCAGTGTCTTATCCAATGGGCAACAGAGTCAAGATTGTAGTGCTTGGGATGCAAAGATACAAGCGTTCAGTGTGTTTGTGAGATCATTTTGCAAATGCTCTTTGTAAATTTTATCAAGTTTTAATGATCTTGGATTATTATGGCTGAGAGAACAAGCTATCAAAGTCCAACCAGAAAAGTATTCTAAGTCATTCCGTTCGAGACCTGTCGGCCCATCCAGTATCCCGGGCTAGGTGTTCAGAGAATTTAACTAGCAAGCCTGGAAACTTAGACAACGGGGGGTTCCGGGGCCCTTACTAAGAACAACTTGAATGCTTTTGATAACGCCGGTGCATTGGTTGTGGGGGTGAAGATTTTATTATGTTATCACTTGCAAGATTAACAAATTCGATCATCGTTTTGAGTATGAGTCCAACTTTTCAGGGTCGGCAGAGCATACTAGGTGAGGGATAGCAACAAAGTAAATTTTAAGTGGGGAATTGTGAGTTGAAATGATTTTATTATTATGAGCACACAGTTCAACCCTTCGACAGAGAGTGCTCTTGACTTTGTCTTATGACAAAAGTTCAAGAGATTTTAATTAATCTATATGCTTGATGCAAGGATAATGCAGTGGGAATGCTCTCCGACAGAGAGTGCTCTTGACTTGGGTTATTGCAAGTTCAAGAGACTTTGGTTCTTTTTATAAGACAATCAGCGTGTAAATTGAAACCACATGATAACTCAACAAATTGTAAAACAACGAAACAATGTCATAGCAAAAATGATAAACTACCTGCAAATAAAATAAATGAGAAACTAGTGTTCTACAACTACAAGAAACTAATCTAGCAAAGAGAAGTAAAAAATGACTTCAAGACACACTGTCCTCGAAATTTCCAGCTAGCTGGTCATACGGAGAAAGACAATGGGGAAAGAGAGGTAGCACACAATTTCAATGCAGTAGTTGGGATGAAATCCCAAGGTGCCTCTCAGGTCAATACTAAAACAATAAAAAGTTCTAAGTACAGAATTAAACTACTTTAAACATGCAAAGTAAATCTAGGCTAAATGCACAAGACAGTCTTCCCCAAATGGGGAAGAAGAAACTAAAAGATGGGAGGCCTTATCCCACTTTGCCCTTTTATTAAGAGATTACAATATTTAGGATTTTCAACCTTAGAGAAAGAAAAAGAACTTGGAAAGACAAATGGAACAAGCCTTAATGGTTGTTTTACAAAAGGAGAGTAATTTGGAAAATTTTGTCTTCTTTAGTTCAAATCCCAAGTATTTTGATCTTCTTGGTTTTGGTACTTAGTTTCTACTCTTCTCTTTGTTTTTTGTTCTTCTTTGGCTCAATCTTCAAGTCCTTCTCTTAGGATTGCTTCTCTTAATACCTGCACACAACACAAATCAACTCAAAGCACCCATCAACTGTTAATTAAACCAAATCAAATACAAACTACTTCTAAGAAAGAGATCTACAAAAATAAAACTAAGTGCAAGATCTAATCTATGATATGAAAAATAAACAATAACAAGTAAAGATTTAACTACTCTACTCTAAACACTAGATACAGAAGAAACCAAGCCTAAGGTAAGCAAAAAAAGAAGGAGAAACAACGGAAGAGGAGATAGGAGAAATCAAAGGGCGAAGGCAAAGGAAAGGGGGCTAGATGAGTGAAAGGGAGAAAGGTAAAGTCGAGAGGAGAAGAAGGCAAGTGGGAGAAAAAAGATGAGGTAGGGCGAGAGCAGATGAGAGCTGGGAGATGAAAGTCGAGAGCAAGGAAGAAAGGGCTAGCAAGCAAGAAATCGAGAAGATCAAGGAGCAAACAAGAGAACTAGAAGAGGGAAGTTCGTAGATCCAGGAAACCAAATGTGTTTTTTGAAACTTTGTTGATGAAGGGAAGGAGAAGCTCTGACATCTATGTCTCTTTCTTGGATTGGGAAGTGCTTAGGAAGACCTGCAAGATGAAGGAGTTAGATGGAAAAAACCATTGGTTCATGAAGAAGAGCTTGATCTCAAGCTTGTTCTTCATCCCTAATGATCCCTGCAAAACCCTTACAAACAATATCAAATCCGAACAAAATACTCATAATTTAGATTGTTAGCCCTTCTAGAGTATATAATGAAGAATGATTTAATAATTGAAAAGGCATGCCAACCCTTTAAAATAGGCTTCATCACATGCTAATGCCATGGGCTTATAAACTACCAACAGTAAACCCATTAATGACAAAGTACACGTTAATCTAATTACTATTTTACCAAGTCAAGATGAACCCAACAGTCATTGCAAACTTAAGTCAAATTTGGTAAAGGGAAATTGTGCAATAGAATAGTTGTGGTCTGTTTCAATTTGGCATCTCTTAGAATGTCTGCACATAGTATGGGGTTCAATTGAGTTATTCAACAAATTAAAAGCATATTTTTAATAGTACTCTCTCTCTATATTTGATGCAGAACAAGAATTACAATCTGATAAGCCCAAGTACGCAGATAGTAGATATTTGTTGCGTTCTGGGCCAGCAGCATCTCTTCGTGTAAACATTCGAGCGGTAAACTCTTTTTCTCTCTGGCTTAGAAAAGAAATAATGTTTTTTCAAATATTTAATAGAACACACATGTTTGTATTCTTCCTCTGACCACGCATATTGTAAATGAACAATTCAGTCACAATATATCACTATTTAAAAGAAAAATCTATATTTTCCACAAAAAATTGGTAACCATTATTAATCCCCAAAATTAGTTCACTAGTTGGACAAATTTTGACTTTTCTAGAAAAGGGTAGTGATGCTCCCATGTCGGTGTCACATTCGAACTTTTTGGTTTGTGAATCCATGTTGGCCTTGCATTTCTAGTTTAGTTCCATGAGCTTTCTGTTACTCTTGAAAAATGAATGAGTTCTATTATTTGACAGAAGAGGAATGTAGAACATCAACATGTTAGTCTCGACTCTGATCTCAAGTCTCGAGTATTATCATAGTTTTTAATGTTATACTCTGTGATATTTCATTTTATATTTAAAACAGATATTAAGAATGTATATCTGCAAAATGTCATATATTTGTTTTTATTTTAACTATACTTTTTGTATGTATACTACCATAATTATTGGCACTTTTAGTGTATCTTCGTTTCCTGTACTTTTGCCATTTTAGGTTGGTTGGCATGCTTCCAAATCATATGTTATCCAGAAAACTTGCTGGCCCTCAATGTGTTACAGTCCTTCCAGTGATTCCAGAAATCTTTCCAAGTTACTATGAAGTAATCTTTATGAGAAAGAGGGTACCAAATTCCAGTTTATGTGATAGTTTGGCACAAGAATGTTCAAACTTCAAAGCGATCAAATGGTAGGAACTGGGACTAATGAATATGAGTTTCAACTTTCAAGGAAGGTCCAGAAAACAACAAACCCTACTTGTGTACATACCACATTGTAGTTTCCATTCATATTATTACTTGGTTCATAAATGAAAAGAAAAATGTTTGGCAAGAGAATCACCATCCAAGTTACCAGACTTCAAGCTAAGTTACCAGGATTTGTCACCCAAGGTTCTCAGGTATGTTATATCCTGTATTTGTTATGGATATGACTAGGATATGTGTTCAGTCTGGATACAACTGCTATGAACCCTGAGCCATATCCAGAAAAGAAAAAATTGAGAGGTTTAGATGCTTGATAGAGAAAGAACCTAATTCACATGACATGATGACACGGGACATGGAAGACATGTGGATACAAGTGTCGGACAGAAAACACGGTGAACCCCGAAACAAGACACAAGGGACACATTTTATATAATATATATATATATATATATTAAAAAAATTACAAAAACGAATATATAGACATGAATCAAATTTTCTAGAAACTAGAACAGTTACAAATACTCAATACACATTACAAATTCATAGATTCATACAATTAGAAGTTAGGACCATAAATTGCCAATTGAGATTTCTCATTAAGTCATCACAATCACAATGTGTTACTGATTACACAGATGTGGGAATGCCACTAGCAAATACAAAATAGGGTAGATCGAGATGGAAGAATATCATCTGTCAATAATCCTCCATGTCAGAATCAACAAAATCAACACCACTGTCATTGCTATGTCCTCCATTGTCGTTGTCCTCCTTTATGCCCAATCCAAGATTTGCATTTGCTGCTGTGGAGAATGACCCCTGAAGACGATCACCATCATCGAAAGTGATCAACTCTAGCACTAGATCATTAAGATCCATGTTGGATAATGCCAACTCAGTATTGTTGTCCAAACTCATATCATCAAGAAGCACATCCCACATCTTTGTCTTTGCCTTTAGCCACTCTTCCGTCTACCTGTAAGTAAGACAAAGGTTGGTGTGCACATATACCATTGTCTCTGCCCTAGACTGCTCAAGCTTGCTCTTTTCCAAACCGTACAAGTTCCCATATGTGTTCCAATTCCTCTCGCAACAAGAGGATGAAATAACCTGAAGACCTGTTATCATACAATGTGTAGCTACCCACTAAATGTATCCTATCCGGGATGGTAGAGGCAAGGTAGCTAACCGGTGACACTGCAAGGGCCTCGCCCACTAAAAGATGAAAGGTAGTTGTCACACTGGATGAGCTTTTGCCCCTTTAGATCAATCTAGAGAATGATCAAGGGGGAAACCCTACTAGCCTATGAGGGCTAGCTTACCTGCACAAGACACTCTAAGGGTAAAAACAATGAATAGAAGAAGGTGAATAATGAGTAAGTTGATCTAGATCTAGAGAGATAGAAGTGGTAGGTGAGGTTAAGGCCAAGTTGGGAAGGCTTAAGGTAATGGAGAGTTGCCCAACTTGAAGAGAAATGTTACCACAAAGGGCTTAATATTGTAGATCTAGATAGATCTAGCCTAAAGGAGAAATACCCTAATTAGATCCACCTAGGGGTTATGCAATAATGGACAAAGTGGACCTAAGAGAGTAGATCGGGAGGTGATATGGCTAGATCTATATGCTTGAGGAGTAGATCTGGTTATTTGAAGTGGGTTCATGCATACCCAACTAACTCACAAATCTGAAGGATTGACCAAAAGCCTAAGGAGGTCTTCCCACCTAGAGAAGACTAGTGCTAGATCAAAGGGAAAATGGAGTTGGATTAATTTGAGACTTTAGATCTAGGTTTTAAATATTTATTTCTAAGCAGGTTTTCATCATCAAATAAGCACTCGATCTATCAGATCTAGAAACCTAGAGTTTTAACAATGACTGTTTTGTGTGTCAATTGGATAAAAATATGGAAAATAATACTAAACTTGTAGATCGTACATAAAAATACTTGCGACCGCCTCACTCGTTGATGATCCTTCCACTTAGTTACAATTCCAAGCAAGATCCAATAGCTCCGGTGTAAAACGTGTTGCTCCAAAGAGGAAATGCGTCCCCTCCACCTGCCAATCTGAACTATCAAAAGTGAGATTCGATTCACAGATAAAGAATTGTGCAAGTTGTTTCCGCCTAATTCGCACCTCAGGTAACGTGGCTGAAATCTTCAAGCCACTGCGTGCGACCTTGGGGGCAAGCAAGAGTCAACTGTTGTCACTTGATCTTGACTCCTCCATCTAGGCTCTCTCCTAGCGAAGCCAAGGGGGGTGGTCTCTAGTAAAATAAA
Organism: Pseudotsuga menziesii; assembly: GCA_001517045.1. Taxonomy (NCBI): domain Eukaryota; kingdom Viridiplantae; phylum Streptophyta; class Pinopsida; order Pinales; family Pinaceae; genus Pseudotsuga; species Pseudotsuga menziesii. The sequence continues at coordinate 44,473 of LPNX010298348.1, forward strand.
CTATGGTGTTTAATCTATAAAATAAAACAATAAGTCTAGGAGATGATAACAACAAATACCGAAACTGAGATGATCGACAAATAGTTTAAATAACTAGCATTTAAAATATCATTCCAAATAACATATTGATTAACTTAAGCATCAAACATAAATGGAAATGCCAGATAGACCAGTGCTAAAGGAGTGCTTGTAAGGGGGTTGCTAGTGAAGTCTTGAGAAGTATTGCAGTTGTCTTAGTTGGTCAGTTTTAGAATTATTAAATGAGTAGTTAGGGAGTGGGTAAATTCTTGGTCAATTTTATTAAGAATATGGTAATGATCTTGTTATTACAGGGGAAAAGGTATTCCAGATATACCCAAGGGTTACGAGGATCAATTTTATTAAGAATATGGTAATGATCTTGTTATTACAGGGGAAAAGGTATTCCAGATATACCCAAGGGTTACGAGGAATATTTTCGGATTTACCAAGGAGCGGCTCTCACAGTGACGTGTGGGTTAGATGGAGTCGTGGGGTTGTGTTCAACACTACACCAAACAAGGGTGTAGCTTAATGGTGCCCCACGGTCACTTTCTAGTGGTTCCCACTTCACTTGCAGAATTTCCCCACAACTTGGTAAAAATCGAAAGAAGTGTCGGATTTTCACTTGTAGGATTAAATTGAAATGTTCAACTAATTACTAGTCACTTCAATCTCTTTCTGATTGTCCCACCGATCCAGCCAAAGGCCTGCAGTGGTCACAAGAGCATACGGGAATGAAGCCTTGTAAATTTTAAGTGTTTTAAGAACTAAGCATGAGTTTTTTAAATCACAGTGATCGAGCAGTCTGTTTGACATCTGGGCAACCTTCTACCCTTCACGGGCAACAGTCTTCATTTGAGCAGTCTGTTTGACATCTGGGTAGCCTTCTATCCTTCACGGGCAACAGTCTTCATTCGAGTAGTCTGTTTGACATCTGGGCAGCCTTCTACCCTTCACGGGCAACAGGCAAGATTGATCTGGGCAGCAAGAGAAGGATCCAGGCAGCAGGGAGTTGATCTGGGCAGTAGGAAAAAGGATTTGGGTAGCAGGTAAGGGCTTCCGGGCAACACCAGAATATCTGGGCATCCCTAAAATTGAGTCTGGGCAGCTTGGGCAACTTCTATTCAACCTCAGGAAACAACACAGAGGGATCCAGGCGGCAGTGAAAGGATTCAGGTAGCCTGTGTTGGATCCGTCCAGCAAAAAAGGCATCCGGGAAGCACCAGACTTGGTCTGGGCAGTCTAAGAAGGCTTGGATAGAAGACACAGAGGTTTGCGCAGCACCAGTCTGATCTCGGGTAGTTTGGGCATTAGTTAGAGAGTAGTGGGGCTTTGAATATTTCATCCCACCCTAGGCTAGATCTTAGGAATTTATTATTTTTTATCTATGTTGCTAGGGTACTCATACTTGGGGGTAGGGTACATGTACATGTATCGGGTACTTGTAGGGTACGTCTCTTGTCGTACCCTGCTGTACCCCATACTAGGTCCACGTACCCTGCCGTATCCCATACTGGGTCCACGTACCCAAGACTCTGTTATAAAAAAAAGGGGTACTTATAGGTGAAATGGTACACCATACCTTGTGTTTGGGTACTTTGTACCCCATGTTTGGGTACTCCGGGGGTACAACCGACTCAATAAAATGCAATTCATTGGGGAATATGTAATGATCCCCCACCAAATCTTAACTAATTTTTTGCTAACTACGTATGGAGTCTAGTTCAAGAGTTATGCCAAACACTTTGAAACACTGTTCAAATTCCACTGAATATTGTCCAAATCTGGTAGATTGATTTACATTGATTCACAATGAATGTTTTTATGGTTGTGTTCAACACTCATGGAACATAATTTGACTCATAGTTACATATCTCGTATCGACGAATATATCGTCAAGGGTCCAGAATGTAACTAATCGACAACAACGGTGAAAATATCAGCAAATGTCGTAAAGCATAAAAAATACAAAAACAACCATTTTTTTCAATTGTTTTAAGATCTAAAGCATCAAAAACATCAAATAAACACATTGCTACATAAATATGAAAATACAACTAATATATAAGATGCATAAGAAGTCAAATGGTGGATCATGATCACATATCAACTATAAACATAAAATACTGAAATATGCTCAAGATGGAATGATAGAAAATCACATCAAATGATCAAAATAAATGTCTTTGAAAAGATGAATCATCATGACTCATTAGGCATCTAGATACTACATAGTACAATGCTAAATAGTAGTAATCATCAATCCCCTCTACCCCTTTATTAGTAAGGGGCACCACTCTTCCTCTGGAAGCAGTAGGGGGTCCTATAGGTGCTTTGGATGAGTTAGGCGTCAAATTGGAAGCTCCAACTACTTGAGCTATGGTGGAAGGTAATGGGGCTGAGGTGGAAACTAATGTGAGTTATCTCCTCCCATAACTACATATCATAAAAATTATTTCCTATATTGGGATCCTATTCATCAATAGCACTCAATGGCCCCCTCCTCTAGGCTCTAGCCCCTGCCTCTACCTTGAATCTCGAAGTTGATCCTCCAATGACATTAGTCAACACTCTACAATTTTGATGAAACATCCCATGCTTAATGAGTGAAGGGTACATTTTTATTAAGGCCACGATAAAAGATTTCAACAGTCAATGCCACCAACATGAAGGTACATAGAGGGGTTGATGTGCTTGATTAAATGCTAAATCCATACCCTCATACTTGATAAAATCTAGTGGAATTGTTGCAATCTTGAAATCTTGAAAACTATTAAGTCAATTGAATTCTGAATGGGATCTAAAATTCTACTTTTTGCATATGAAGTCTGATGAGGTTGGAACCACTCTCAAACATCCTGAAACAGTTAATGGTAATGTTAAAAATTTAAGTAAAATGATAGAAAATGAAAGTTAAGGAGAATGTCACTTTTACTTTAAGAATTTAATATTACCATTTATTACTTTAAGAATCTAATATCTCTGGTTTTAATAACACTGCCAAAAGCTTAACCCACGGATTTATTTCCCAAATTCTTGCAAATTTTTTTAGCAGGGCGATATTTTCCAAAATATCGCGATATATTCCCAATATATTGCGACACATTCAATATATCGCGATATATTCAAAATATCGTAAATGTCGTGATTTTTTAGTGGCGATATATCGCTAAGGGGAATGACTCGCGATATATCGCCGATATATGTAACTATGATTTGACTACCAAATGTGCACATAAAAAATATACATATGTATTTAATATTGATAAATACACTCACATCAACGTAGGAATATATTTGGCAATTTTCAAATTTTTATTGCCTGTAACAGCAGTACAAATAGGTGTTTAAAATAAGATTTCAAGTGTACTTTCATGTCTGAGTTTGATTCTCTATTACAGCTGCTTGGTACAATGATTTATCAAATTTTATGTAACTTTCGGTCTTCTAATTGATATCTACTGAGTCTATGATTTATCAAATTTTCAATCTGAATGTTCATTGTTCAAATAATCATCGAATTTATAATTATGAATCATGATTCATAATTTATGAAGAAATCTATATGCATGTATGATGTGACTATGACATGTATATATATATATATATATATATAGTACCCCCGATGTACCCAAGTACCCTTTTTCAAAAAGTGGCATCCCCGTACTCGTCCCCGTCCTCGTACCTGTACCCGTACCCAAGTTTCTTGGCAACTTAGTTTTTTATTGTAAGAAGTTGAGGAGCTTAAAGCTATATAAGGCTTTGTTGTCTCCCTCATTCAGCATGTTGGGTTTGGAGATCTTTCTCTCTTGAAACCTATTGTTATATTTTTATGGAACATTTGAAGTCCAACGATTTTCTTCTTTGTTTGTAAGTGGTTTTTGGTTCTTATCTTTTAATGTTGCAAAATGATACATGGAACTGGAATATCTAGAACTTGTTATTAGGGCCATAGAAGGGCAGTCTTGTCACATTATAAGGATTGTGAGAGAGTTTTTCTTAATCCCTTGTTGTTTTATGCATAAATATTACATTCTCCCTGTTGTTCAGGATTAAGCACCCTTGTAACCTAGGGTCGGGGTTACCAACTTACTACTAACCTTGCAGACAATCAACTTTACCAGAGAATGGAAAGGGAATAGGAAGTGTTGCCAACTTATTTGTACCATAGTTGGATTATCTGAGAAGCCGCCAGTTGACAAACATGATAAATGTTTGATTTCAGTGTATCAGATGATCCGCCTTTGTGTTTAGCCAATTTTGGCTATTCAGTTTTTTGTTTAAATAATTTTGACCATGGCCCCATGGGGTTTGTAATAAAATGTGCTAGTAGGGTGTTTTGAGTGGTTCGGTCTCCTAAGACGTAGAATTTCAACTAAGGTATTCCAGGGAGTTTTTTGCCCTTGACAATTATGCTTTGTCTATAGCCGAGTATAATTGACGAGGTTTTCTTCCGCTTCCTCCAAAGCTGGAATGCTCGATTTTGAATTCTGGGCCTTGGGGGGTTATTAGAGCCCAATTGAGTATATATAAACCTACTAGGCATTATTAGAATAGAGCATGGTCATGTCCTAAGTGACTAGGACCCTCAAATTTTTTTACCGGATGCGTCAAAATTTTTATTTTTAAATTTTTCCTCAGTTTTTAATTAAAATTTTCCATAATTTAAATGGAAAAATTCAATTTGTAATAAGTTAGTCATCCAGAACCCGAATTAAGTGATTGAAGGCTCTAACCTTAAGCCAAAAATCATTCTTGATCAGCCATTCAGCCAGATCCAACTTTCAGATCATCATTTGGCCACATAACGCATATTTTCTCAAAAAAGTCAGTTTTGGGGAAAATATTGATTAATTAATTAAAATGATTATTTTGGAGAAAATCCAAATCTCTCCAAATTAATCCGAATTGAATAAAATAAAAGGCTAAATGACATGACAATGGGCATTTATGATGATTGGAGTTAACAGAACTTAGCTTCAGTCAGCATTCAGTGAGCATTAAAGATATATTCAGTTAGCAGTCTTGTCATCTCCAGCTAAACTCATGAATTGGATGATTTGGAAGACCGGGATTGGTGTGATGATAATTACGGAGTTGGAAATTAATGACACACAGTGTTTTGGCACCTATCATCTCAAGTTAACACACTCCTTCATTTGGGGGAAGCCTGTATCGTCCCTTTGTCATGCTTGTATTTTTTGCTTAATAAACTGCTAAAGGTAGAATAGGATAGAATAATTTCATAATCATTAGAAGTTTGATTTTCATTAAAGTAAGGTAGTTTATTTCTGATTAGTTCATCATTCATAAAATATAAGAGTAAAGATGTTTCTTTGTTTATTTACTTAGCTGAGTGCAAAGTCTGTTTACCTTTTTGATATAATTTTACTTAACCCCCTTACTTTCTCGATTAGGGCCTTAAAAAGCCTGAAAGAGACTCTTGGGTAGTTTAGCTTTATTTTTCTTAAGGTTTGATCAATTAATTAATTAAGTCTCTTGAACGTGTCATAACACAAGTCAAGAGCACTTTCAATCGGAGAGCATAGTTAGACTTGCATATCCTTGCATTAAACATTTAATTAATTAAGTCTCTTGAACTTGTCATAACCCAAGTCAAGAGCGCTCTCTGTTGGAGAGTCTTAATTAATCAACTTAATAAAATTTGCAACTCACTCCCCCATAATTAATTAACTTCGTTGTCTCCTTGCCGGAGTATACTCTGACCGACTTCAAAATCGGAGTACCTAGAAACGGCATTGGATTTTTAATCTTGCAAGAGAAACACAATAAAATTTAAACCCCATAACCAACGCACCGGCGTTGTAGAGAATTTCCTAAGTTCTTCTTAGTAGAGGTGCCGGAACTCCCCGTTGTCTAAGCTTCTCAGCTAGCCGGTCAATCCTCGCGATACCAGCCTGAGATACTAGGCAGGCTGTCATGTCTTCAACAGATTAAACTTGGAACATTTTCCCGGCTCTTGATAATCCCTCGCTGACACCATAAACAAGATCACTTAAAATCCTTAAAATATACCAAGAGCACTTGCACAACTTAATATTCACTAGCTTTATTTCAAGACTTGCTGTTAATTTCTTTACGCATTGTAGTACTCTGACTCCATAAGGCACTGGTCTATTATTTTATGCATACTTGTTATATTTGGATCAATTGTCTTTGGCCTGTTTAATTTTTATCTGTGAATGCATCTTTATAAAGTCTTGAATTATTGTTTATCTTTTAATTCTCTTGATACCAACATGGATTGCTTTATCTTATGTGTCAAGTTCATAATAAACAAACACATTCAATCACTATAACTCCTAAACAACACCCATCTGCATTCGTAACCTTTTAAAACACTTTAACAACATTGGGCCATAGAAAACTCTTTGTTAGGGACTACCCCCCTTGGCTTCGTTAGGAGTTAGCCTAAACGGAGGAGCTAGGAGTAGGTGACAGTACCTAGCTCTGTGCTTGCCCCCAAGGTCACACCTCTCCCACTTTCCTAAGTGAGGAGACAGCTTTTAGAAAGTTTCTGCTGTTGGTGTGCAATTGGCGTGTAACAGGAAGAAAGTCTTAACTTACCCGATTATCGACGGCTGATCCAAGCTTGATCTTCTCCCGCTCCTCTTCTCTCCAAAGATTCTAGGGATGTATTTCTTTCACCTGTAAAGAGTAAATTCTCCAAGTAATATCTCATGCATGTATATATAAGAGGTTAGATAAACAATATATCAAACATATAATCAAATACATTCATTAACCACAATACATGAAATAGACTCAACGCAATGTTGGAAGAAGAATTCTCTTTATTAACAATTAGTGAATGAGATAAGAGTACAACCCAGCTTCTAAGACAAGGACTCCTCTGCAACCAAAGGACTCTGAGTTTCGCTGCTCCAAGATTTCTGAAGATATACTACTAGCATAACTTCGCTCTCCCATCTTGATTGATTATTACCCACCCCAAGGCCTCTATTTATACTTTGGGAAATGGAGTAGTTTCGAAGGCTGGGGTGGTTGAAACAGTTGGGATAGTTAAAGATTAGGGCCCAACTAATCTCAAATCTTTGCGTTTTATATTTTTTAAAGCCAAACTAAGATGTACGCGACTACTGATATAGGCAACCTGCGTATGACACGCGAGTTGCTCGAAGGAAACCCGCGTACGCTTGTGTACGCGGGTTGCAATGCAGATAGTCGCGTACAATACGCGAGTTGCAATAAAGATAGTCGCGTACGCAACTCAACACTTAGAAAAATATATAGCAAGCTGGTTTAAGAGGTAAATGCATCCCAAGTCATGCCCATCTATAGTGCTTTGGCAAACTTCAATCCTAGTTTGTTCTTTTGTGTACCAACATAAAGAATGTCGGCACTCGGACGGAGAAGTGCCATTTGGGTTGATAATAGATGCCCCCTAATGTGTGAGGTCAGAGGGAAGTGATGGCAGAAATACATTATAATCATTATCTTGGAGAACTCAGAGGTCCAATGGAGCAGAGGAAGTACCTGAAACAAATACATAGTAATGTCAGATACAAAATCATATCTGAGGATGCCATGTTCAATATATTGGAACACTAGTTCCTTTACAATATTTGAGTACATCATATGATACGGGTTCAAGACCACGTATATTACAAAGGTGGATCGAAGCCACAATATACAATAATGATGAGTCTTCAAAGATCTGGAAACTGTGTAAGTGAACACAACATAATCTTGCGCAACTTAGGCCATAGATATGAACTTAAGGTCTTCGTCAAAAATCCAAAAGAAACAGTACAATCCAGGCCATGTGAATAGATGTGTTGAAGTCGAACATGGATAGGACTCAACAGATTGTCAACCAATAGGTGATAATTGACAACTGAAGCAAAGGAATTCACCAATAATGAAAGTGAATCCTAAGGTACTATCGTCAAAAACTCTAGGTCTTCATCGTCAGGAAGTGCTGATGAGAAACCATACTGTGATGAGGAAGGCAATAGATGTTGATTGATTTGTCATTGATGCCAACATATGACTTGCATGGCCCTTTCAGTTGGTATTGATACCACCAATACCTTGCAGTGGACAAGCTAGATGATGTGGAGACTTGAGTATTGGTTCCCACATGTAGTGCGAAGTGATTCACATCTGAGGTCCTTACTCTTGTGATGATGAAGACATGGTGAAGACATGGTGTTATGGTGATAGGCACAAATGACCCATTATGTGGTCATTTGTTGAAGATAAAGCTACAAAGACATGTGTGGGACACTTGCACCCATTCCCTCAAGTTGATGATGATGGCCTTGATGCTATTGGTGGAATTTGTTGATGATGATGGCCTTGATGCTATTGGTGGAATTTTATGTATATACCCTTCGGTATGATGAAGCTTCCACCTAGCTCATTGAAGGACTCAGCCCAGTCAAATGGATAGTCAATTCAATAACAACAGGTGCCCCTAAAAAGAAGGGATGGTTTTAAAATAATTTAAAAAAAAATAAAAAAAAAATAATAAAAAAGGGGGATGGTACTTTTGTATTTTTTGAAGTGAAATGTAATCAAATAAAAAGAAGGGATGATTAAAAAAAAAGAAAAAAAAAAGAGGTAAACATTCCTTATTTTATGGATATTGAGCACCTAAAAGGTGTTTTTAAAAAACCCAAGCTAACATTATTTTGGATAAAAAGCGTGGATTCTTTTTCAGCACTTTTAGAGTGGAAATTTTGGCTCATTCGTTCTAAGGCAGCAGCAGTCATCTGGGGAAGGCCGAGAGCAGAATCTCTTCCCTTTTCTGATCACGGAAGTTATCTCAATTTTTATGCTCCTCCTTAAGCAAAACCTCCACGCACAGCAGAAATTTTTTAGCGTGGGAAATTCTGGCAATTTCGGTCATCTAGCAGCGTGGAAGCAATTATGATCAGCAGCGTGAAAGTTTCGTGACAGCAGAGGAATTTTTTTTCAGCGTGGAAATTATCAGCGTAATTTTTTTAAAAAAACATCAGCGTGAGCCATGGACAGTTAATGGACTGAGACCGCTGCCAATGTGAACTGTTGCCAGCTTCATGTGAAAACCTATCGAGGAACTGATTCACTCGTTGGGGAAGATCGAATTTTTTGGTGAATTTGCAAGATCGCTGCCAGAATTCCTTTTGATGCACGTGCTGTCTGTTACTGTGAAGGATCCGTCAATTCTCTTTAAGACCGAGAGCCCATTGAAGGAGGGCGTGGTGAATATCGTTGCTATTGTAGCTGGCTGGCTACACCTTCCCTCACGCTGGTGTAATTGCTGGGATCGCTACCATACCACTCTTCTGCCTCACTGCTTCACTGCCAACCGATCCTTTACACCATATCACCGATTTGCAATTGTTGGTTCGAACTATGGTTATTCAATTGTGGAGAGCTACTCGTAAGGGGGAAGGAGGTGCATAACTTCCGCTGTGATCAGAGAGGAGGCGGCAACGTGTTTTTATTTTGGTTTGGTTTTAGCTCAGCTCAAGTTCGTGTGGAGATCATGGGTATTTGAAGATCGCTGCAACCATGCTGGAGAACGCTACCCAAAAGAGATTGGATCTGCCATTCATCTGCCCAATCACCATAAAGAGAATGGTACTGGTGAGAGAACTGCGAATTCATATTTGTCTGATTGTTGCTTGAAAGAACCCCCAATTTTTTTTTTGTATAGCCCACGTGGAGATAAGAGCCACAATTTATACTACATCGGTTTTCTATGCTGGGAATCGTCTAATTGTGTGACTTGAGATTCCAGACATCTTGATCATAAGGCAGATCATGAGACAAGAGGGAGACTGCCGCTGGATCTGGTAACTGTGTGAAAGAAATGCAATCCAGACCACTATAAAATGAATTGTTGCTGGCTGGAGAGAGATGTTGTAACTGTTTTTTTTGAGATTATATTTGTCCAAAAATGTGGAATGTCATCTCTGGTGTTTGGGAGAGCATGTGCCTAGTGTTTGTGTTTGTGGTTATCTGTCATTGCTGATAACTGAAGGTGTCTTTTGGAAGTTGGCTACCTGGGAACAAGAATAAGGCTGTCCAAAGGTGTAACGTAGCAGCCTAAAACTATCTTGTAGATACAAGCTTGACCCAAGTTGGCAGAGTGTATGGACAGGGTTAATTTAAGAGTGCTAGAATGACATGTTTGACATATGCAGACCTTATGACAAGTTGACGGGAAACTGGAAAAATATACTTTGTTAAGCAAACTTGGAATTAGCAGACTTCTTGAAGAGATTCTGA